>MU134823.1:17023-33110 GCA_015039355.1 Ramaria rubella | reverse complement strand
AAGGTCAGGTGGAAGGGTTATGGGTATGAGCATGATGAGTGGATTCCTGAGACAGATTGAGCAGCCCCAGACCTCATTGCCGACTTCCACCTCCTCCATCCTGGTCACTGGAAACAAATCAAGGTGTCCTGAGTTGGGGAATGCTTGGGGGATCCTCTGGAAAGCTATCATGTTGTAACATGCTTGTTTTATTTAATATGGCCCAGATATGTTTCAAAGCTAGACATCCATGGAAAAATAAAAATGTTCATAGCATGTATTCCATATTATCACAGAATGTTTTCTGCACGCACTGGAAAAGGCCATATTTTAAACACATCCTGTAATAATATGCTATGGGCATTTTGATTCTTCAATGGATGTCTGGCTTTGAAACACATCTGGGCCATATTAAATAGAACAAGCATGTTACAAGTCCATACACAATGTTAACATGGTAGCTTTCCATAGGATGTCCCAAGCTTTCCCTGACTCAGGACACCTTGATTTGTTTCCAGTGGGTGCCCCTCATCACATTCGTGCTGCTGATTTCAACACCTTCCGTCAAAAACACCTGTCCCTCCAGTAGGTCTCAGTGTGTTGGGATGTCACACTCTAGAAGGGGGGTGATGTAAGGGGAACCCCATTTCATGTGGTTCTACACTTCTCTATTATCTCTTCTTCCTACCTATTCTTCCCCACTTCTCCCTTCCCCCCATTATCTCCCTTGCCCCTATCTTTTTGTTCAAGTTTGCTTACTTAAATGACCGGTTACATAACGGGATTGGATTCCAACCCCGTTATGTAATCACAGTACGTCCCGGCACTTATTTGCGTACTCCTTTAGGTAGTTATCTTGGCAGTGGGAACCTTAGGCTTTTCTCTTTGGATTCCCATCTGCCAGGTGTATCCTTCTATGTAGTCTTCTGTGAGCTTATATATCTTCAGATTCCCATCTGCCAGTGTTCAGTGTGATATTCCACTTCCCCTGGAGGTTGCCCTTATAACTGCCTTTCTTCATATGATCCTCCTAGTGGACATACTCCATCTGCTCAATATGAGCTTTGCATTCTTGTATCGTCATCATCATCCCATTGATAGGGCATGATTTCCGACTGTTAATCAGCAACTAGTTTGCCGATTTCGCTCTCATGGTCATCCTGGACGTCCATTCACTTGTCTAATTCACCACTTTGTGGCTCCTCCTCCCCTTCTTGAGCACCCCCTGAATGCTCAACCACTTCATCCAACTGTGCACCTGCTATGCATGGTTTGTTTTTCCACTGTGGGCAATTGGGCTTGATATGCCCGACTTGTCCACACTCGTAGCATGTTAGCTCTGTGCTATGTCCTTGACCTCCTGACCCTCCAGGAGGGTTCTGTGGAGGGTGAGAAGCAGCGGGAGCTCCTGCTCCAGCTCTCTGCATAGCATGTACCCCTGTTTGGGGTACACTTGGCCTCCTCTGTGCTTGAGGTTGAGCATTAGGTGGATGATATATTGTCTGCTTTGCTGTCTGCTGGCTCCCTGTAATGGGAGCTTGAGACAAACTTGGCATGGCCTGAATTCGACTATCTGTCAAAGTGGGCGTTGCCTGTGGCATGTGAGCACTGCTGGACTCTGTCTTACGTGACCCAATGTCATATCAGGACACATCCTCTACAGCCTTTGCAACTTCATACAATTCAGTTATTGAACTGAATTCTGTCATGTAGCCTAATTTTAGGACTTCATGATGCAGCACTTCTCAAAGCGCTGCTATGAACCATTTTCAGATCATATACTCATCGGGAAGATGTATCATCCGTGCTGCATACTTTGTAATGTCATTCAGTAATTCCTGAACGGTTCTAGTCCCTTGCACAATTGTGTTGAACAAGTTCAACACATGTCTGTGCGTGAGTGCATGTAGGAATTGCTGTTGTAAACCAGCGATTGCACTCTCGAGAGTCCAGTCACACTGGAAACAAATCAAGGTGTCCTGAGTCAGGGAATGCTTGGGACATCCTCTGGAAAGCTATCATGTTAACATTTTGTATGGACTTGTAACATGCTTATTTTATTTAATATGGCCCAGATATGTTTCAAAGCCAGACATTGATGGAAAAATTAAAATATTCATAGCATGTATTCCATATTATCGCCAGATGTGTTCACAATATTGCCTCTTCCAGTGCATGTACAAAACATCCTGTGAGAATATGGAATACATGCTATGAACATTTTAATTTTTCCCTGTGTGCCTGGCTTTCAAACATATCTGTGCCATATTAAATAAAACAAGCATGTTACAAGTCCATACACAATGTTAACATGATAGCTTTCCAGAGGTTGTCCAAAGCATTTCCCAACTCAGGACACCTTGATTTGTTTCCAGTGTCAACTATGACTCGATCATGATGCTCGATATTTTGAGTGTACCACTCCAATGCCTCACCTTTGAGGCAAGTGCCCAAATAGTTCAACTGGAGTTCTGTCCTGGATGGACCCAGTAGACTATTCATGCCTAGCCATCTCAGGATTCCTCAGACAAAGTTCTCGAATTCTTCAAGATCTGCTTTCCCAGCATATTCTGCTGGGTGAGGTAGTTTTACTCCTGCTTTAGCAAGCACAGACGTGTCTGGCTCGTTGTCCTTGTGTTTCTCAAGGGCAGCTCACACCATCTTTGCAACTCCATCTACATAAGTAGACAGATTTCCTACTACCTCCTGAACCCTCTGTTCAGGATCCATAATTGCTAGTGATACCTGTAATAATGTAGATTCTTACAGTAGCATATATGCTACTAATTAGGGTATATAAGTCACCAGAGTGGCTTATGGGTGGTATTATATAAGCCACCCACTAGGGGCACCTGTAGATAGTGGACAACTATACAGTTGTCCACAGGTAATTAGATAAGCAAGCATAACTTTACTTGTAACCACACAACTCGCAGACACCAATAGAATATTGGCGCAGTCTGTTTCATGTGATGCAATAAGTTTTTTACACATTTTTGACTGCCACAACTTTTGGCAGCACTGCGATAAAGAAAAAAAAGATCAAACCAATCTTTTTACCCAAACCGACAAGTTTAACACTGCCAGAATTCTTGGAAACAGTAAACAGATGTTTACTGTTTATTCTTCTAAATCAATAGAAGAATGCCACAGTGTGGCTGATAGATCGTAGATCTATGGTTTTGATGAGGAATTGAAGCCAAACATCTAGATCTGGAGAGTATCCAGATACATCTGGGGCCACAGCCAAGGGCCCAGACAGGAGAATTAAGCATGCCCATGATGTGGACAGGCGAATGGGAACACCAATGAGGATAGCTAGTCCTCATATCACTACGACACCCGTAGCTTGCGACTCTAGGAGTCGAAAGCGAGTATCGGCAGATCTAAGAAGATCTGCACTGGAGGAATCAGAAACGGACGATATATCGACCATTAAGAGAACTAAAAGAACTTTGACTAGGTCTAAGTTACAATCGTCTCTCGATGAGTTGAGAGAGCCACCAACTAGTGACACAGACAATTCGCTGGGGGTGCGAATGTTGCAGCTCTCACATGTCCAAGAACATCACAGATCACAAAGTTCACTGTCCCAAACAGGGACGATAGAGAAAGGGTCGGCACACCGGGATGAAGAAACCCAGTGATACAAACGTACAACCAGACACATTGCCCAGATGATTACAGCTCTCAAAGAGAGCCATAAACACATAGACACTATGCGTGAAGTGAGCCAGCAAGTGGCTGAGGCAGCTCGTGCAGCGGATGATGCTGCAAACCAACTCCAAACACTAGGAGATGGTATGGAACTGTTGATACAGTCACTGGAGGAGGAAGTACAAGGACCTTTGCAAGGAAAGGCCCCTGAGCATGGCAACAATGCCAATAGGATCGTGATGTTGACCACGAAGCAGAGAAGGCTCGCAGGAAGTGAGACAGACAGAGGATGCCACCTCCGTCTGGTCCGAGCACTAGAAGTGGTCCTCAAGAACCTAGTGCCACAATAGAACAAGACAGCGTCAGTATGCGCTGGTGTACTGAGGAGGAGACGTATCACGAGCTAGAGGCTCATGATAGTGAAAATATCCACAAAGGAATTTGCAGATCAAAAAAAAACTTATGATGAGCAAGAAGTGCTCAAAGCAGTGACCCAACAGTCACTGCCAGAGATGATGAAGTCTGATGCTGATAGTGTCAGTACCATGACTGGCACTCACATTAGTCTTGAACGTGAGTTCGATCACTGGGATAGGATCAAACATAAGGCAGCGCGACGGAAGCACCGTGCACTAGAACTCCGTGCTAAACATGTGGATAAACTAGTTGAAGAGGCATATACTGCCAGGATCAAAGGCAAGGCCTTTGATAAACTGATCGAGTCAGAGAGAGTGGCTCGATCCGTCCTCAGTAGCAGTTATAGACTGAGGGATGCATTTTTAATGGCTGACAAACATCAAACATTGTATCAGATTGACAAAGACATCGTCAATCCACCAGTGCAGCAGGACGTGAATACTCACGTCCCCTGGTTGCACAAGCAGATACAAGTGATACCGCATGCGGTATCACTAGCAGTCATGGAACCTGAATGGAGGATCCAGGAGGTAGGAGGAAATCTGCCTATGTATGTAGATGGAGTCGCAAAGATGGTGTGAGCTGCCCTTGAGAAACACAAGGGCAGCGAGCCAGACAAATCCATGCTTGCCAAAGCCGGAGTAAAACTACCTCACCCAGCAGAATATGCTGGGAAAGCAGATCTCAAAGAATTCGAGAACTTTATCTCAGGAATCCTGAGATGGCTAGGCATGAATGGTCTATTGGGACCGTCCAGCATGGAACTCCAATTAAACTATTTAGGCACTCGCCTCAAGGGTGAGGCATTGGAGTGGTACACTCAAAATATCGAGCATCATGATCGAGTCATAATCGACTGGACCCTGGAAAGTGCAATTGCTGGGTTACAACAGCAGTTCCTTCATGCACTCATGCACAGGCATGTGTCGAATAAGTTCAACCCAATTGTGCAAGAAACCAGAACCATTCAGGAATTACTGAATGATATTACAAAGTATGCAGTGCGGATGATACATCCGCCAGATGAGGATACGATCTGCAAATGGTTTGTAGCAGTGCTTCGAGAAGTGCTGCATCATGAAGTCTTAAAATTAGGCTACACAACAGAATTCAGTTCAATAACTGAGATATATGAAGCCACAAAGGCTGTAGAGGATGCATCTCAATATGACATTGGGTTGCATAAGATGGAGCCTAGCAGTGCTCACATGCCACAGGCAAAGCCAACTTTGACAACTAGTTGAACTCAGGTTGTGCCAAGCTTGTCTCGAGCTCCCAATACAGGAAGCTGTTCTACCACAAAGCAGACGATATGTCATCCGCCGAACACTCGACCTCAAGCGGAAACAAGGCTGAGCATACCCCAAACAGGGGTACAAGCTACACAGAGAGCTGGAGCTGGAGCTCCTGTCACTTCTCATCCTTCAAAAAAACCTTCTGGAGGTTCAGGGGGTCAAGGAGGTAGCACAGAGATGATGTGCTACGAGTGTGGACAAGTTGGGCATATCAAGCTGAATTGCCCACAGTGGAAGAATAAACCACACATAGCAGGTGCACAGCTGGAAGAAGTGGTTGAGCACTCAGGGAGTGCTCAAGAAGGGGAGGAGGAGCCACAAAGTGGTGAACTAGACGAGCAAATGGACGTCCAGGACAACCATGAGAACGAAATTGGCAAACTAGTCGCTGATTACCAGTTGGAGCTCACACTGTATCAATAGGATGACGACAATGATATGAGAACACAAAGCTCGTATTGAGCAAGATGGAGTATGTCCACTAGGAGGATCATATGAAGAAAGGCGGCACATATACAGCACAGCCACCAACTACCACAATCAGTGGTGGTTTAAGTCAAAACAATGACTCCCACATCCACACGGGAGTCGTAGACAGGATCATTGAGCCTGTCTATGATCATCGGTTCAGGCTGTGGGATAAGATGCACCCCAAACAGGCACGTATAGACAACCAAACAATCTCCAGGTATTGGGAGATTGGTGGAGTCAGAGCCCACTGTCTACTAGACAGTGGGTGTGAGGGAGTTATGCTCTCTGTGCTGTAGGCATTAAGATGTTTGAACTCGAATGTCCAATTGGTCTACAGCTAGCATGTGTCGGCAGTAATTCGACCATCAACTACGCAACACACACCAACATCCACTTTTGTGAGCATAATATCGAGGAATACTTCAATATAGCGAACGTAGACTATTACAATGCAATACCAGGAACACCATTCCTACGTAAACTAAGGATATCCCTCGACTTTAGAGATGAGGGATGCATTCGTATGGGAAAGGAAGTAATGCTGAACCATGCAAATGCTTGGGAAGAGCAGCTGAACGCAAGACTTGAATCACGAGTCTTAAGCCCAAACTGGTGAGCCACAAACTGTGACTCATGAATGGCTCTTCGTTGCATGTAGAGCCATCGACGAGCTTGCCAGATGGGAGGTGAGACAAGGGAAAATGGAAATAAAACCAAAGAAACATTGATGTTGGTCTACTCAACCAATGTACAGGATTACCAAAGGATGTACTGGCACCAAGCAACCGTTATTGATGGCGGATGACTTTCCCAAACTAAGGGAAAGATGGGAGCTAGAGTACGCAGACCTCTTCAGAGGTGTGCCATTAGAACTTCCTCCTTGGAGGGAGATCAACCACGAAATTAAGGTTGTAGATGAAACCAAACAGTTTCATTATTGGTTACTGAAGTTCCCAGAAGCACTTTGAAATGAACTGATTGACAAAGTCAACCAGTATACCACCGCTGGTTGGTGGGTATCAGCATCTGTACATTCTGCAGTGCCAGCACTATTCATTCCAAAGAAACACAGAAAGCTCAGAACAGCGATAGACCTACGTCTACACAATGACAACATGGTGAAGGACATTACGCCCTTCCCAAACCAGGAAGCGATCTGGCATGACATAGCTCGTGCCACATATTGATCCAAGCTTGACATGTCCGACACATATGAACAAATACACATAGTTGAGAAGGATGTCAACAAGACGGCTTTTGTGACCATATCTAGTACATTCAAAAGCCAGGTTATGCAGATTGGCGACTGTAATGTGCCGTCTACATTTCAATGTCTCATGAAATTGATTTTTCGTAACCAAATTGGTCAATCAGTCCATGTATACTTTGATGATATATTCATTTATTCAAGCTCTATAGAAGAGCACAAAAAACACTTTCGAAAGGTGTTTGATATTTTACGCAAGGCACATTTGTTCCTCAGCAGAAATCAATCCAAGATCGATTTGTATTCACCTCACATGGAATGCCTTGGTCACATAATAGATGACAAGGGCATACATGCTGAGGCAGATAAAATGGAGAAGGTTCGAGGTTGGAGAAGACCTCAAACATTTAATGATGTCCAATGATTTCTGGGACTCGTGCAGTATCTGGCACCATATATGCCAGATTTGACGGCATATACAACTTATCAGGAAGTGCATGCAACAATAGGATGTTTCAATGGATGCCCTTGATGGATAAGTGTTTTGAATCCATCAAAGCACTAGCATGTAAGGCTCCAATTTTGAAGCCTATAAATCATGCTAGTACAGAACCCATTTGGGTTGTGACTGATGGTTCCAAGTCTGGAGTTGGAGCAGTTTACAGACAAGGTCCAGACTGGATGACTTGTCGTCCCGCAGGATTTCTCTCAAAGAAATTCAGTCCCGCACAACAGTGTTACAAAACACATGAGCACAAGACAATTGCTATCCTTGAAGCACTTATGAAGTGGGAGGATAAGCTGCTAGGTCACCAGTTCACACTGGTGATGGATAACAAAGGTCTTGAATACTTTGAGACACAACAGCATCTGTCAGACAGACAAGTGTGCTGGTGGGAATTTCTCTCCAGATTCAACTATACCACGGTACATGTACTGGGGGTGGAGAACAAGGTAGCCGACTGTCTGTCGCACTACTACAAGAATGACAAGCAGCGTGAAAGTCACCCAGCAGAAGAATACATTGATGCATATGTGCAGCTAGACCTGGAAGGAGAATTTCTCCTAACAGATAGATTCATAGAAATACGAATGGCTGCAGCACGACAGTCACAACAATTTCAAGATGCGACAGAGCAGCGTGTCATAGACATGCAGCAGATGAAACAAGCAGGGGAAGAACCTTCCACACAGGTGGAAGGTAATGAGGAGGACAATGTACTAGTTACAGCATCGGGTGCAGACTCAGAGAGTCTACGTTCATGCGTAGAACGTGAGTTTGACCTAAAATGAGCCATAGATCCAATACTCAAGAAAGTATTGGCAAATCCTGAGGCTCACCCTCAATTTGGGGTGAGAAACAGACTGGTTTGGACAAAGAACCAGTTCAATAAAGACATAGTGTGTCTCCCCCGGGAACTTTTTTCCAAGGGGAGGAGAATGGTCAAGATAATTATTGATCATGGACATAGAGTAGTTGGCCACTTTGGGCAATTCAAAACCGACAAGTACATCAGGTGCTCATACTGGTGGTCAGGAATGGCAGCCGACATAGAGTCATTCTGTGGATCCTGTGCAGTCTGTCAGGCTGCAAAGAAGGACAATAGACGACTAGCAGGGTTATTGCATACCCTGCCGATACCTGATAGACCATGGCAGTCTATTGGAATGGACTTTGTTGGTCCATTGCCAGAATTGAAGGGTCAGAACTATTTACTAGTCGTGATTGACAGACTCATGTCTATGGTGCATTTAGTGCCAACTATGATGAGAGTGACTGCACGACAAGTCAGGTGGTTATACCTCAAAGAGATAGTACGCTTGCATGGAGTACCTGAGTCAATCGTCTCGGGTCGCGACTCCAAATTCACCTCCATATTTTGGAGAGAATTGCAGTGGAATGGGCATGAAACTGCTGATGTCCACAGCATTCCACCTGCAGACAGATGGAGCGACAAAATGAGCAAATCATTCTGTAGGGCAAATACTCTGCACTGTAGTGCAGAGTGATCAGAAGGATTGGGCCAAGAAATGCCCAATGGTAGAGTTTGCACTGAACAGCTCAGTCAGTGCAACCACAGGATATGCACCGTTCGAATTGAACAGTGGATACTTGCCCCATATCCGGCAGGTACTATCAGTGGATACTACATTCAGAGGAGTACGGCAGTTCACACAACAAGTGTTGTGGAACCTGATTGATGCTCACGATGCAATCATCGCAAGCCAAGTACAGCAGACAGATACTGCTAATATCAGATGCTGTCAAGGAACGATGTACAAAGTTGGACAGCTAGTATATCTGTCTACGAAGAACCTGTCCTTACCTAAAGGATGGGCAAAGAAGTTAGTGCCCAATTATATTGGGCCATATCCAGTTATAGAAGTGGACAATTCCATTTCTACTGTGAAACTTGAGTTACCTCCAGAGCTCACGGCTAGGAGGATACTACCAAAGTTTCATGCAAGTCTAATCAGACTGCATATACCCAATGACGATGAATGATTTCCTTGTCGTGACATAAATTATATGTATGACTTTGGGAAAGAGGATGAACCAGAATGGTTCCTAGATGAGCTTCTGGCTCATCGCTGGACTAGTAACTCCAATATGGAGTTACAAGTAAGGTGGACATTAGGAGATGTCACCTGGGAACCACTCTCTGCATGCAGAGAATTAGAAGCACTAGATGCTTATCTAGAGCTAAGGGGAGTTAGGAAGCCGCAAGAGCTTCCTAATCATGCCTCATAGGCATGAGAATGATGACGGTTGATTCCTTAATAAGAGGACTCAACACAAACTGTGTTCGTGTCAGCAATTCGTGTGACACAATGTTGTCACGTGAAGTTATTACGTGACATTACGGGTGCGCGTGCTTTGAATTTAAGCAATGATTTTATTGCTGCTTAAAGGCTCTTTGCCATCCACTCCCACACTTGCACCAGTGCAAGTGTATCAGTGAGACTACCCATGAACGCTGAAGCATCCCATATACCTCACTCACCAGAGGCACTCCCTAGTGCCTCTGAGCAATTCACTATGCTCCAAAAGGAGCAAAGCTGGACGGTGCATGGCATAAAGGATGCCATCGCAATTGTTCATTGCAACTCCTGCCAGGAGTGCAATGCGTACACGCAGCACTTGCTGCAAGCTGCAAAACTGCAGCTTATCAACCCTCAAATGTGCGACATTGAACACACATTAAAAGTGGCCTGGCCACCATTACTTGCCAAAATGGTGCATCCTTTTATTAAGGACGCGCTAGCCTCCTACAAGGAGGACGTACGCAAGCTCAAGTCAGAGCTCGACATGCTTTGTGCTGCCCTCGATAAGGAGAGGCAGATTAATCGCAAAATGGCAGATAAAATATCCGCCATGAAGTTGATGCCATCAGCGCTGACTATAATCGATCTGACATCGCTGCCAGATTCGATGACGGACTCAGTGAGTCTGTCTATGCCAAATACTGGTGCTTCACCGGTAGGACCCACTCAATCCAGTCGCAAGACCGCATCTAAACAGAGAATGCTGGCAGTGCCCTACCCGGTGTCACTGCATGCTTGTATTGCTCCCGCCATTGGCAACCTGCCTGCAATGCAGAGGGGATTCTTACCCTGCGCTTTGGGCAAAGCACCGCATCCCACGGCTGTGCAAACAAGTCATCGACCCACAGAGTGGTTCAACACCTGCCAGCCCAACAAGCCAAGATTCATTGAGCAGCTTACGCTTGCGTGCACAACATTTGCCTTGTCACGCAGCACGCCATCATCAAGCGTGCTGACCATGAGCAGCGATTAGCGACTAGAACACCAGCATTCGAGATTGCGCATGACATGCCTCCCAATCTCAGGGATGTGTTGCGCATGATAGAGTACTCCCCAGAGGGAGTATCACCCACTATCTGTGGGAATGGAGACAACACCCACTGTCTAGAGGATGTTGATGTATGGGTATGGCTTAAGTTAATTAAGCCAAAGAAAGACAGTCTGGTCTTTCTACAAAAGTTAACAGACCTGTTTACAGTCCGTGGCCAGTGGGCTGATCTTGCCGGTTCAATCTGGTGGCAAGATCTCCCAAAGCTGTTGTCTACAAGCATCGAGAAGGTGTTCAAATGGAAACACCCTCACGAGAGTATGTCTCTCGATGAGCTAGCCCAATGGCTAGGCACCTACATGGGTGTAGATCCCGGTAAGGCTCTCATCAATATTGAGCCCTACTTTGTGTGTAAGCAGAGCAAAATCTGCTATAATGAGACCACACAGAGGGTCCTCGATGCTCGCGAAGGCCAGACATTTACCAGCCTTCATATACCCATGCCCCCTCATCCCCCAGGCTTTTGGGGACAACCATTGACATCGGACGATGATTTGTCATTTGATGGACATGGTGGAGGGCCTCCCCACTTGAAGGCACATTCCGACATGCCGACGACGGAACCTTCCACCTTGTCTGCTCCCCCACCTCCACCCACTATTACAGTGGATGACACCACCATGGAAGTCAATCCATCCAACTCCATTTACTGCAACAACACTGTCAAAGTAGCCATGCAGTCGTCATCGACTGCACCTGCACCCATATATGCTGATCCCCCATCAGCATAGAATCTCCCAAACCTTCCTGTGGTTTGGTCTGTGGGGAGGATGTAAGAATGTCGATTCTTACGGTAGCATATATGCTACTAATTAGGGTATATAAGTCACCAGAGTGGCTTATGGGTTGTATTATATAAGCTGCCCACTAGGGGTGCCTGTAGATAGTGGACAACTATACAGTTGTCCACAGGTAACTAGATAAGCAAGCATAACTTTACTTGTAACCACACAACTCACAGACACCAATAGAATATTGGCACAGTCTGTTTTGTGTGACGCAATAAGTTTCTTACAATACCACACATGGTATTGCTTGTATCTGCCTGTGCAGGCAGGGGACGTGATTACTCACGTCCTGCTGCACCGGTGGATCGACGATGTCTTTGTCGATCTGATACAATGGTTGATGCTTGTCAGCCATTCAAAACAAATCCCTCACCCTATGACTGCTGCTGAGGGCAGATCAAGCCACTCTCACTGACTCAATCAGCTTGTCGAAAGCATTGCCTTCGACTCTGGCAATATATGCTTCCTCGACTAGGTTATCCATGTGTTTAGCACAGAGTTCTAGCGCATGGTGCTTCTGTCATGCTGCCTCATGTTTGATCCTATCCCAGTAGTTGAACTCACATTCAAGACTAACATGAGTGCTAGTCATGGTACTGATGCTATCAGCATCAGACTTCATCATTTCTCGCAGTGACTGTTGGGTCACTTCCTTGAGCACTTCTTGCTCATTGTATGTTCTTTTTGATCTGCAAATTCCTTCACAGATATTTTCTCTATCACAAGCCTCTAGCTCATGATCCATATCTTCCTCAGTATGCCAGCGCATACTGATGCCATCCTGCTCTAGGGTAGCACTAGCTTCATGAGGAACATTTCTGTTGCTCAGTCCAGACGGAGGTGGCATCCTCTGTCTGTCTCATTTCTTGCGAGCCTTCTCAGCCTTGCAGTCGACTTCACAATCCCTATTGGGATTGTTTCTGTCAAAAACTGTCTTTGACCTGTTATCTTTGACAGAACAAAGTCAGTAACAACAAATGTGGTTAAGGAACCCTTCCAACAAAGTCAAAAGTGTTAGCGATGATGTATGCAAAGTGTACAGACTGAGACGGCAAGGGAAATGGTGCCGTGATGGTGCCTACTTGTCAAAACTGGGATAGAGAAGGAATTTGAAAGAAGAAAGCAGAGTTTACTTAGCAGACAAAGTTCTGGCAATACTAGCAACATTTATCATTAAGAATGAAGAGGGATAGAGATAAGAGGATGATGAGTTCAGAATAGTCATTAGACTCGTCATATGACTTAGATGTGTAGACGACACCAAGTAAAGAGAGGGGGAAGACTTATGATAATAGAACTAAAGAAATACATGTGTTCTATCTTACTGTTTTATACTAGGCGCATTCACCAAAGTCAGATAGAGACCATATGGATGTATGCTAAATGGGGTTATTATCCCAACCTTATCCGTATAGCTTTCGTAGTTGTGAATAGCTACTGATATTGGAGCTGCATGTATTGATGATCAGTTGTTAGGTTGGGTGATCCAACCTTGGCCATGAATATCGCTAGTGTCGCTAGTGTCAGTAAGACGTGGCGACAATGACGACAGTGATAGGTGTTGTTAAGTGTTGAATCATGACAGTAGCCCCCTTTCTAGTTCAGAGCCCCAGTGACGCATATAGAGAATCGTTCTGATTTGTCAGATTGCATGGTGGTCTGTGCACGACCTGATAGGCATTGAAAGGCGCGTCAGTGGTAATGTAGCCTGGTCCATGCGCAGTACACGTCGTTAAGTGGGTGCAGCCTTTAATGAGTCCTTATTCTGCTTCAAATGGCACCCTCTTTCAACAGTCTGTTAAAACAGTTCCAGACCAAGGTGTTGACTGAAGCTGAACAACATGAAAACCTCCGTGACGAAATCGAGATGTGGGTGAAGGAAATGGAGGGTATAGACATGAGTCGGATTTTTTCTGCTAATTCTTGTTGCTAACAGATGTTGATAACAGGATGAGCTATTGGATGCCATAGAAGCTCATCTGTCCATACAACCAAAGTTCACGATTCCAGCTGAGGTGACAAAGATTTGAAACAATATTGAGGCAGCAAAGTCTTGGGTGTTGGTAATGAAGGCAAGTAATTGATTCTTTTCTTCATTGATAAGTCCTAACTGTTGTCGGTAGGGAGGTTTTACGGTGGCTTTGCCCAATCCTCTAGTGACAGCTGCTGTGGGCTTGGTGAGTCCTCGAATCAATACTCCACTGCCAAAGGTGATTCCATCTGCCCCAGTAGCCCCTCTCTTCGGCAAGGGGGTGCTTACAGAAGATCTAAAGGATGACACAGTTGATGAATTGGCCAACGATGATATCACCATCGTCTCTCGACGTGAGGCCAAATTTCTTGGTGGTGTTGGGATTGCCGATACACATCAGATAACCATGCCAGTGGAGTATGGTGATGGATCAGCGTACCATATCACTGGGGTCGTATATGTTGACATAAGTAGTTTCTTTATTGACTTCTTTCTTCGTTGTTAACAGCCGATAGGGTGTCATGGTCGAGAACGCAAAGAAGTGCCAGATGTGTGATCACTGAGGTTATCAGTGCTATGGGTTGCCAGGCTGTGTTTGTGGACAGTATTGTTGAAATGGAAAGCAGTGTAGCCTCAATCGTAAGTAGCTGGTTCGTCTGTCATCACCATCGCTAATATCCTCTTGTATAGCCAAACACACCAAACGGCAGACTGCTGAAGCATCGGTTTTGACAGAAGCTGCCAAGGGTAAAGGCAAGGTCATCATTAAATTGTCCAAGAGTATAGGACCTCCTAACCCCGCATCGCCCACCCTCGCTGGCCCTTCCTCCTTACCCCCTATCACATCGACCCATTCCCAACCTGCACGTGAGGCTAAGTGCCCTCTCGATTTCATTGTGAACTCATTGCCAGGGGCATCACCTGTTTGTACTTCTAAACAATTGTGTTTGGACCTCATCAGAAGCAGCACATTGCAAAGCCTGCAGGATACAATGGTGGAAGGAGCTGATCGGATGGATAGGTTAGCACAGTAGTGGATTGTGGCCAATAATGCAGTGATGGAGGTTCAAAAGGAAATGTTGGAGGTTCAGGTATGGATGAGGAATACAAATAAGAAATTGGAAAAGTTTTTGTGAAGGAGTGATAAGAAGAGTGTGAAATGGTGTAACATAAGAAAATTTTCTTTTTGAAATCAAAAATAGTTGCTTTGATGAATACTTGCTAAACAAAAAGCAAAAAAAGAGAAAGAAAGTTTTTTAGAAGAAAGAATGTGAAAAACGACTTGTCAGATGTCTTGTGCAATCATTGTTGCTTCGGAAGGAATTCCAATGCCATCACTAGGACTATCATCATGTAGTGTTTTGGATTAAACAAAGGTTTTAGTAGTGTTTTGGATTAAACAAAGGTTTTAGTGAAAGTTTTAATTAAAAAGAGTTTTTTTTTAAGGTCGAGGCTTATTGGGGTAAGCCTTGTGAAATGCCTTGACAGGTTTCAGTGCATGTTGAAGATTGTCGGCATATTCCCAACTTGTCGTGTCACTTGTGTGTTTGTAGCCCTTCCATTCGACAAGATATTGTATGTGTTTCCTTCGTTGGTGGGAATCTAGAATGCAACCAACTTCATATTCAAGGGAATCCTCAATTTCAACAGGAGGTGGAGGGTCAGGATTGCGATTCGGATAAGACTTGGTGTCGCAGGTTCTAATAGCAATACATGGAAGACTGGGTGAATCTTCTGCAATTCCAATTCCCTGAGTTTACGAAGGAAAGAATCAGCTGTTATAGTTGGCCATTTTGCCCTTCGCAAAGATCATCCCCCTTTTCCCATAATAATCCAGGATTATGAAATTTTGTCCACAGTTTATGTAAGAAAACCATACAACTGGACTATGAAACCCATCTCTTTTTGGATTTCAGGATGGTTTTGGGGTCTTAATGAGGTTCTACTGGGAATGACCATTTTTTGGCACTTTTATTCTGCTCATTTTGTAGGGCTCTCTGATACAAAATATCCAATTTTATCTGGGTGTTATCTCGGACCACCCCTCTGACTTCCTAGGTCCTTTTTTAAAATTTTTATCTCATTTGCTTTATTTGTCATTTTTAGTATCTCAAGGAATCCTGTTGGGATTATTGTCATGTGACTTCATTGCTGTCCACAAGAAAATGCGCATGCTGAAATATAATATCATTTACTATTCTACATACATACAAGCAGTACTAAGAGGTACTACTTCCACAGCGCAATGTTGCCTGGCCCCCAGGGCATCCACCTCTTCCCTCCAGCCCACTCTCAACCTTCAGACCTCAAAAAGACACACAAGAGGGTGGCAGGGCCGGCGAGAGGATGGTGGGGACAGGGAGAGGGTGGTGGGGATGGTGAGAGGGCGATGGGGGTGGCGAGAGGGCGGCAGGGGGCGGCGAGAGC
>MU134823.1:0-12494 GCA_015039355.1 Ramaria rubella | reverse complement strand
CTCTCATAGGTGTGTGCAAACTGATCTGTCATTTTGAGACACATGAATCCTTTCATAACTTTAAATACTCATTTGCATTGTTTGGGAGAGCCTTTAGTTAAAGCTAATCAGGTATTCAATTTGTCAATGAGCTTGGGGCATCTGTGATTTGCCACAGGTCCATATATGTATATTTATGAATAGAGTATGGGCAGAGTGGATTCACCTTATAACTGCTACTATACAGATTTTGGTGTGAATTGTGCAATGCTTGTAAATATATCCAGAATGCAATGAGGCACAGGGACAAGGAAGGGGATGTATAGTACCATCATGGAATAAATAAGAATGGGGTATATGAGAGCAATGTAGATAACCTACATTTAGCAGCACACAGCTTTGAATATACAAGGAACATGGAGAAATAACCACCAATTTATTAATACACATAGAACAATGGGATACAAACACTGGTAATAATATAGACTTATTTAAAGGAGCACTTGATAGAAAATGAACTACACATTGTTAGCAAGGGGGTGTCAGGGTGACAAACATAGGGGAATCGGCCTCTGTCATGCGGAGCAGTGACCCATTTCACAAGTGCTAGTGGTAAGCCAAGTCAAAACGCATGCGACGACACCTTTTCGACTATTGGGTAAGGTCCCAGCCATCGGTGATCAAGTTTCTTAGAGGGTCGCTTGGTTCGGATGTTTCGGCTGTCCAACCAGACTTTGTCACCAATTGTCAGCTTGGGAATCACCATGTTTCGATTGTCGGTTGACGTTCAATACTGTGCCAAGGTTACCTTAATTTGTTTGCAGAGATACTGGTGTAATTCCTTTAAGTCTACAGCCATTTGGTGAGCAGTTTCCGATGGAACAGTATCAAGGGAAACTTTGAGGTTAGGATGGAAGCCTTTATTCGCAAAGAATGGGATAACCTGTGTTGCTGAATGTGAAGTGTTGTTGTATGTGAATTCAGCAAGGGGGAGGAGATGTGACCAGTCGTCTTGCTGATAGTTAACATAAATCTGAATGTACTGTTCAAGGACTTGGTTGAGTCTTTTGGTTTGTCCATCTGTTTGGGGATGATAGGCCATCAATAAGTTGGCCTTTATGTTGAGAAGCTGGCATAATGATTGCCAGAAACAGGAGATAAAGTGTTTGTCACGATCAGAGACAATGTCAGATGGTGTGCCATGTTTAGAGAGAAGACATGTTGAAGGAAAAGAATGGCTACGTCTTCAGCATCAATGTCACAATACATGGAGATGAATAAACCCATCTTTGTTAGTCTATCAATGATGACTAGGATCATGTCAAATCCGTCGGATAGAGGAAGTCCTTCGATAAAATGTGAATGGACTTTGCGTTGCGACAGGGGGTACAAGACTTAACATAGTCAGTGATGAAAGCGATGATTTTTGGCCAATAGTATCACCATCAAATGTTGTTAATAGTTTTGCTGATTCCTGGGTGTCCTGATAATTGATGGTCATGACAGGATCTGAGGATGTCGAGTCGGAGGTCCTGGTGGTCTGGTACATAGTATAAACCTATATACAGGAGGAAATCACCATCTGTTGATAAGGACCATGGGTTGGGTCAATCATCGGTAGGTGGTAATTTCTGTCAGAGTCTCTGTATATGTGTTTGAGCAAAGGGGTCCATACGAGTTCCTTGCTTGATGGAGGAAGGAAGGGAGCTGAGTCTAGTACTATGGCTCGCAGAAGTAACTGTCCAGCTTTGAACATGGTCTGAAATTTATGAGGATTAGCTTCTGTATAGTTGCTACTCCCCCCTTTAGGGTACATGTCGCCACGATGTGTGGGTGCATCTGGTTTTGTTCCAAGATGTCTGGCACGATAGCAAATAATGTAGTTGAATCCTGAGAGATATTTCAACCAGCGAGCTTGCCGACAGGTGAGTTGCTTCGTTGTCACAAAGTATTCAAGGTTTTCGTGGTCGGATAGGACAAGGACTACATGGGTCGCACCTTCGAGGTAGTTTCTCCATTGTTTAAAGGCCTTGAAGATGGCGAGGAGTTCCTTGTCATATATCTCATAGTTTAACTTGGCTGGATTCATGCTTCATGAATAGAAAGCGATAGGATGGATATCACCATCATTGGGAGAGATTTGAGAGATGATCGTGGCGACGGCATAGTCAGATGTGTTGGTTTTGACAACAATAGGGTTGTTGGGGTCGAAATGAATGAGAATTGGAGCCTTAGTGAAAGTGAGTTTGAGGTGTTCAAAAGCTTTGTTTTGCGGTGTATTCCATGTGAATGGGGTATCCTTACGCATCAGTCATGTTAGCGGAAGTACAATGTCAGAGAAATGAGTGATGAAACATCGGTAAAAGTTGGTGAAACCCAAAAAAAACACTGGACATCTTTGAGGGTTTTGGGTGTTGGCCAACCTTGGATTGCATCTGTTTTTGCAGGGTCCATTGATATGCCAGCTGGCGATACAATTAAACCTAAGATTTCAATGGAAATAAAGTGAAAGATAGATTTCTCAGGCTTGATATGAAGGTTATGTTCCCTGAGACAAGTGAGGACCTTTCAAACATGTTTCCGATGATCGTCGATATTGTTGGAAAATACTAGAATGTCATCCAGGTAGACTACAACAAAGCAATCAGTCATATCTCGAAGAATATCATTCATGAAATGTTGAAACATCGCTGGAGAGTTTGTGAGACCCATTGGCAATACTAGAAACTTGAAGGCTCCATATCGGGTGCAAAAGGCTGTTTTCCATTCGTGGCCAGGCTTGAGCCTAACATTATAGTAACCAGTGTGAAGATCAAATTTGGTGTAGATTTTTGCTGACTTGAGCTGGTCAATAAGGTTGCTGATGAGGGGGATCGGATAGCGATCCTTGACCATAATCTTGTCGAGAGCGCGATAGTCAACAACGAGTCGGAGGGCCCCATCTTTCTTCTTGGTGAATAATACAGATGCCCCCCCAGGGGAAATAGATGGTCGGATGAGACCTTTTTCAAGCATATCATCTAGGAATTTGTGTAGGGCTTCCAGTTCTACTCCTGACATTGGGTATATTGGTCCATGGGGTAGCAGTTTGTTGTCTTCAATTTCAATCTTGGTCGTAAGACCTGTGAGGGGGGACGGCCTTTGCTTCTTGTCTGGAAAAGACGTCAACAAAATGAAGTTACTCGTTGGGTACAACTTTGGTGAGTAGTTCCACTTCGTCTGTCAGTAAAACTTCACCATGAAGTAGCAATGTAGGACCAGGTTTATGGGAGATGGCAAGCAAACTTTCAGACTTGAGTGTAGGTAATGATGGAATAAAGTGAAAAGAGTATATGTCTTCTCCTGCATTTATGAGTTTCCTGAATGCAGCAGCACCAACAAGGCTGATTCACAGAACTTTGCACGTTTGAATGTCGGTAATGAATCCACTGGGAAAAGGTAATGGGTCTGAAGACATAGTTGGCATAATTGTTTTGATTGGTGAGTAAAAGGTAGGAGAATTGGATTGAGAGGAATTGGGTTTCAAAAGGATACCCGATGGTGGCGATATAGTTGCCGAAGAACCAGGAACTATCAAAGGGGGCAACCCTGAAGAAGTGTGGAGCTTTGGGATGGTATCGAAAACCAACAGGAGTGTCGATTGGACATCCCAAGTGGTTGTGATGCAAGACATGGTGGTGGTCATTGTCAGAAGTGTTGAGCCAGTGCTGGATTGGAAATGAAGTGACATTGAAGCCCAGTCAATTGTCGGGTTCGTGGCTTTTAGCCAGGGGAGACCTAGAACAATTGGGGCTGATGGATGAAGTTGAGTAATGAGAAGTGATAGAGATTGAGATGATGAATCAGGAAACGAGATGGTAGTTTTGATGTATTCATGGATGAAACCGCTAGTGGCAGGTTTTCCATTGAATAGACATAGAGAGACTGGTTGAGAAAGAGATTGTCAGGTCATTGGAAGTTGTGTCGCTAATTGTGTGTCGATAAAATTTGATGTTGCCCTGGAGTCTATGAGAGTAGGTACAGGATCAGAATAATCACAGAGAGTTAGATGAATGATGAATGAAATGTCGGATTGAGATACAAGTCCCAACCGTAGTTGTACAGAGGGAATTGTGTGCAGGTGTGCCATGCGACCCATTGTGCACATGTTGGATGGATTGCTGATTAGTTTTCCACCAAGGATTGAGGTTCCTCATCTATAATCTCTTCGATTGTTGCTGATTGAGGTTCTGCAGAAATGGTGAAGGTGTGTGGGCTCTGTGCATAGATACAGTCACAACTGTGATGGTCAGGTTTTTCTCCACAATAAATACACAAGCCTTTGGCTTTACGGCACTCCTTCTCAGTGTCGGTCAAATGACTGGTGTTATCAAACACACTGCTGAGGTCTTTTCAATCTGTTGTTCCTCCTTGTGACAGTTTTGATTTGTCGCTGGAGTAATTGTTGCCTCTTTGTTCGAATGGCTTGCGTTCAGATTCCTTTGTGTATGTCAGAGTGCTTCCAGCCTGGTGAGCTGATGTAGCGTGAGAGGTCTTCTCGTTCTGGCGAGCCCAGTAGTGATTGTCGCATTCCAGGGCTTGTTGCTTGAGGGTGTCGAGGGTTGTGGCTCATGGTAGCAACAGAAGATGGTCTTTGATGCGTTCAGCAAAACCTTTGTAGAACGCATCGTAAAGAGCAGGGTCATTCCAACCTGTATGAGGAGCATGTTCAGCAAATTTAATCATGTTATTCATGCAATGATTATCCTTCATTCTGAGCTGTCAGATTGATCATTAGGCAGACTGAGTGAGGTCGGGTTGTCCAAACAATTGGTTGAGAGCGATAATGAGTTCATCCCAGTTGGTTCAGATGGTTGTTTCAGGTGACGCAGTGAGGTGGGGAAGCCACCAATTGAGAGCGATCCTGGAGAGATAGGAGGCCACATATGCAATGCATTGGCAATTGATTCAAAACTTTCAAGGTTTGTTGTTGAAAGCCATAATGCACTGAGCGATAAATGCTCGGATAGATTCTGGTTTGGTACCATCAAAGTGAGTTGGTTTACCAATTTCGGAATTGGTTTCATGTTGTGATTGTGTCATTACATAGTAAGGGATGCCATAAGGTTGGTACCAGGGACCATTCACTGGTCCCCCAAGTGGTGGTGGTTCTCTGGGTGGTGGTCCTCCAGGTGGTGATCCTCTGAAGGGATTGCCAGGAGGTCCACTGAAGGGTGCTCCAGGTGGGGGTCTGCCAGGAGGCCCAGGAGGTGGTCCACTAGGAAATCCTGGCAGAGGGGGTTGTCCTGGGTGTCCCAAAGGGGGTCCAAGAGGCAGAGATTGAGGTTGCGACAGTGTTGACATATTTTGGCGATGGGACATAGTCAAGACTGTTGGACTAGGTGGCGGAGCAGAAGCAGGCATTCTTGGAAAGCCTTGCCATTGTCTGCTGTTGAAAGCAGGTGGGTTGCCTCTAAAAGTCGGACTGTTGAATGGTGAAGGCAACATATGAGAGGGACTCAGGTGTTCCATTGCTGGCATCGTCGGGTGAGCAGTTGGCAGTTGCGGAAGTGGGGTTGCTGTTGGATTGATGGGAGTTTGATGAGGTTGAGCAAACAGTGGTTGGAGAGCGATTGGTGGTCTATGTTGCATATATGTGGTCCCAGGACAAGGATAAGGGGATCTGTATTCATGCATTCTGGAAGTAGTGCTAGGCTGAAAGATATTTGATGCCACTGCTGTATAAGGATGATTGATTGCTTGTCGAGTTGGCGTATAGAGTTCTGAATCTGACTGTGCAGGTGTTGGGATTGGTGGATGTGAGGAGGATGAGAGCGATGACAAGGTTGCCGATGGAGGCGGTAACTGTGTTGGTTGATTATTGATAGGTTATATAGTGACACCAGCCCTTTGTGCTCGCATATGAGCTTGCACTAGTCATGCTCGAGTCGCAACAAGATGTCTCTGTTGATTGCTTATCAGTGCAGTCTCGCAAAGATTCTCACTAAGTTGTCAAAGTTCGGTTTCCTCCTGTCCTATTGTGCAAGGCAATACCGATGTCAATTGATGTGGGAATGATGACATGTGTGGAGGGAGGTCTGGCATAAAACCTCTACTTGGTAAAGGTAGCAGTGTGATGGCGGGCCCTTGGGAACGAGTTTGGATATGATCAATGGGAGAGTGTTAGGGGTGACCTGATGAGTTGATTGTTCTATCCAACATACTTGAAAGAGAGAAACTAGGAGAAGGATTTTGACCAGTAGGTGTTAGTTCTATTATACTGTCAAAAACCATCTTTGGCCTGTTATCTTTGACAGAACAAAGCCAGCAACAACAAACGCGGCCAAGGAACCCTTCCAACAAAGTCAAAAGTGTTAGCGATGATGTATGCAAAGTGTACAGACTGAGACAGCAAGGGAAATGGTGCCGTGATGGTGCCTACTTGTCAAAACCGGGACAGAGAAGGAACTTGAAAGAAGAAAGCAGAGTTTACTTAGCAGACAAAGTTCTGGAAATGCTAGCAACATTTATCGTTAAGAATGAAGAGGGATAGAGATAAGAGGATGATGAGTTCAGAATAGTCGTTAGACTCGTCATATGACTTAGATGTGTAGACGACACCAAGTAAAGAGAGGGGGAAGACTTATGATAATAGAACTAAAGAAATACATGTGTTCTATCTTACTGTTTTATACTAGGCGCATTCACCAAAGTCAGATAGAGACCATATGGATGTATGCTAAATGGGGTTATTATCCCAACCTTATCCATATAGCTTTCGTAGTTGTGAATAGCTACTGATATTGGAGCCGCATGTATTGATGATCAGTTGTTAGGTTGGGTGATCTGACCTTGGCCGTGAATATCACTAGTGTCAGTAAGACGTGGTGACAATGGCGACAGTGATAGGTGTTGTTAAGTGTTGAATCATGACAGTTTCCACGTTTGGGGGCCTTTCCACATAAAGGTCCCTGTACTTCCTCCTCCAGGGACTGTATTAACAGTTCCATACCATCTCCTAATGTTTGGAGTTGGTTCACAGCGCCATCCACTGCACAAGCTGCCTCAGCCGCTCGTTGGCTCACTTCATGCGTAGTATCTATGTGTCTACGGCTCTCTTTGAGGGCCATGATAATCCAGGAAATATGTCCGGTTGTACATTCTATCACCGGGTTTCTTCATCCCAGCATGCTGACCCATGTTCTATCATCCCTGTTTGGGACAGTTAACTTCGTGATCTGCAATGTTCTTGGACATGCAGGAGCTGAGACATTCACACTCCTGGTGAATTGTCTGTGTTGCTCATTGGCACTTCTCTTGACTTGTCGAGAGACAATCGTAACTTCGACCTGGTCGAAGTTCTTTTAGTTTTCTTAACAGGCGATATCTTGTCCATTTCTGATTCCTCTGGCACAGATCCCATTAGATCTGCTGAGACTCACTTTTGACTCATTGAGTTGGAAGCTACTGGTGTCATAGTTCTACGAGGACTAGATATCCTCATTGGCATTCCCGCTTGCCTGTCCACATCGTGGGCAGGCTCGACTCTCCTGTCTGGGCCCTTCACTGTGGCTCCAGACATATCTGGATCCTCTCCAGATCTAGATACTCAGCTTCAAGTTCTTATCGAAGTCATAGATCTATGATCTATCAGCCACTCTGTGGTGTTCTTCTATTGGTTAGAAGAATCAACAGTAAATGTCTGTTTACTGTTTCTGAGACTTCCAGTGAGTGTTAAACTCGTCGGTTTGGGGAAACGATCAGTTGATCTTTTTTGTTTTGGGTTTTATTGTAGTGCTGCCAACTTAATTGGCAGTCAAAAAAGTGTAAAGCTCTTACTTTTCACACTAAACAGACTGAGCCAATATATTTTATTGGTGTCTGTGATGTGTAGTTGCAAGTCAACTCTTCTTAGCTAATTACTTGTGGACAACTGTATAGTTGTCCATGGTATCTACAAGCACCCCTAGTGGGCAGTGTCTATACAATAGCCCACAAGCCACCATTGTGGCTTGTATATTCTAGAAGTAGCATATATGCTACTTATTTTCCATATTCTTACATCCTCCCCCATAGACTGAACCTCAGGAGGTTCAGGCAAGGCTACACTGATGGCAGATCAGCATAAGCAGGTGTGGGTGCAGTTGTGACTGCGCAGCTACTTTGACAGTATTGTCATAGTATATGGAGTTGCTTGGATTGACTTCCATGATGTTGTCATCCACTATAGCAGCAGGTGCAGAAGGTGGAGCGGGCAGTGCAGGAGACTCCATTGTTGGCACATTCATATGTGCCTTCGAGCATGGAGGTCCTCTGCCATGTCTGTTGAGTGAAGAGTCATCATCAGAGGTGGAGGGGTGTCCCCAATAGCCTGGGGGGTGTGGGGGCATGGGTATGTGAAGGCCAGTAAAGGGTCAGCCTTCATGAGCATTGAGAACCTGCTGGGTGGTTTTGTTGTAGCATATTTGACTTTGCTTGCAAGCTATTAGGGCAACCTCTGGGGCTAGTGGAATATCACACTAGAGCCTGGCAGATGGGAATCCAAAGTATATAAGTTCAAGGAAGGCAACAGGCAAGGATACATACCTGGCAGATGGGAATCCAAAGAGAAAAGCCTAAGGACTCCCACTGCCGAGGCGACTACTAATTAAGGAAAGTCTCCGAACTGACTGAACGTTCTGGGCGCTTAAAACGGAAGTCACGTGTCCTATGACGTAGCCCAGGTAGGTTCCAACTTGCACACATCACCGGGCGCTTAAATCGCGAATAGAAGCGCCAGTTGTAGAAGTGAGTAGGAAGGAAGAGGGGGGGAAGGAAATGGGAATATTAGATAGAAACAACAGGGAGAAAAGAGAGATAAAAGGGAGATGGGGATAGAAGGGGTGAACATGAATAAGAGAGGAGAATAGGAGAAGGAGAATAAAAAGGAGCAGTATGAGGGGTTCCCCTTACATCACCCCCCTTTTAGAGTGTGACGTCCTGACACACTGACACCTACTGGAGGTACAAGTGCCTTTTGACAGAAGGTGTCAAAATCTGTGGCACAAATGTGACAAGGGGCACCGGGATGGAGGAGGTGGAAGTCAGCAATGAGGTCTGGGGCTGCTAAATCTGCCTCAGGGATCCACTCATCATGCTCATATCCATACCCCTTCCATCTGACCTTGTATTCAAGCTTTCTATGGCGGAATTGACTGTCCAAGATCTGTTCAATCTCGTAGTGCTCATCTTCCCCTACAAGGACTGGGGGAGGTGGGGGTTGAGCTTTCCGACCAGGGATGGGGTCAGGGGGGCAGGGGAGGAGCTTCACCACCAGGAAGACAGGGTGGAGGCGACTCATAGACTTGGGGAGTCGGAGGTGGTAAGCATTGGATCCAACCTTGTGTTCCACTAGGAAGGGGCCTAGGCTCCAATGTGACAATTTCTTAGAAGGGCGAGTAGTGCTAATGTCACTTGCATCTAGGAAGACTTTGTCACCAGGGGCTGGCTCACAATGACGATTGTAGTATCGAGCCATATCCTCTTTTGCCTTTACAAGGGCAGCTTGGGCTTTGGATAGGGAATCAGCCATTCCTTGTTTGAACTCATTCACAGCTTCTCTCCTAGATGGCTGTTGGTGAGGTTCGAAGCCCATCTGTGGGTGGCAACCAGAGTCAAGCAAGAAAGGAGTCTCTTTTGTGGATGAATGAATGTGGTTGTTGTACTGGAACTCTGCAAGGGGCAGGCGGTCATCCCAGTCGTCCTGTCGCTGGTTCACAAATAGACGGAGATACTGCTCTAGCTCTTGGTTGACACGTTCTGTCTGTCCATCAGTCTGTGGGTGGTTTGCAGTGGAGGCAGCAACCTCGATACCCAGAAGTCTGTATAGCTCCCGAGTGAACTCACTGACAAACTGTGTACCTCAGTCTGAAACCACGCGGAGGGGTAGGCCATGGTGTCTCCAAACATGATCCCTAAAGAGACGAGAGGCTCCCAATGCTGTAATTGTGGTCAAGGTGGGGATGAAGTGAGAACGTTTGGATAAGGGATCCACGATGACCATCACTGCATCATACCCATGCGAGCCGGGGAGTTCTACAATGAAGTCGATGCTGACCATCTCCCAGCGCTGCTCAGGAATTTCCAGAGGGTGCAGTTCTCCAACAGGCAACCAACGTTGAGCCTTGGTGCATAGGCACAGGTCACATGCCTTTGTGTAGCTACCAATGTAGCAAGACATGTGAGGCCACCAATAGTTCCAAGAGACAAGTTCCAAGGTCTTCCAATGTCCAGCATGGCCAGCAATACGAGTGTTGTGATGTTGGGAGACAATTCGACATTGTAAGTCATGCTGATCGGGGACATATACCTTTCCACAGAACAGAAGTGTACCATCCCTCTCACCCCATTCTGATGACTTCACAGACTTCCCAGTAGTCTTGCGAAGTTCCTTGGCAGCACGTGCAACCGAGTCCTCCAGCTCTCCCTCCTTGGTGCCCTTACGAATGTCCCTTAGGATGTCATGTTCTTCTTCTGTAAACTCTAGTCCTTCCAGTGCACAGATGACAAAGAGTTCTGGTTGGAGAAGTACCAAATTATCATTGTCATTTGAGCCACTGCCATGATTGGGTCGGCGTGAGAGTGCATCTGACTTGCCCATTGTCTTGCCAGGACAATGGTACAGGTTGAAGTCAAACCGAGACAGATAAAGAGACCAGCGTGCTTGGCAATGGTTTGAGCTTTTTGGCTGTGTGGAAATATTTGAGATTTTTGTGGTCTGTCCAGATCTCGATATGATGCCTTGCCCCCAAGGAAGTGTCGCCATTCTTCAAGGGCACGCATGATGGCAAGCATTTCCTTGTCATGGATCTCATAGTTGCACTCAACCGGACTGAGACTCTTGGAGAAGAAGGCTATGGGGTGCCACTTGTTATCAACCTTGGACTGTTGGGAAAGAACAGCACCAGTTTGCAAAATCGGAGCTATCTGCTTTGACATGATATGGGAGGTCGTCATCTGGGAATGCAAGGATGGGTGCAGATGTTACCAATTTCTTTATAGTGTCAAAGGGAGCCTGTTGTGAGGGTCCCCATGTCCAAGGAGTGTCTTTGCAAAGCAGGTCGAACATTGGACATGTGTGGTGTGAGAACTTCTCAATAAATCGACGATAGAAGTTGGCAAAACCAAGGAACAACTGCACCCCCTTCTTATTGTTAGGTGTTGGCCACTCAGCGACACCAGCAACCTTGACAGGCTCCATTTCGGCCTTCCCATGAGAGATGATGAGACCTAGGTATTCAATCTTGGTCTTGTCAAAGTCGCACTTGGCAGGACGCAAATAAAGCTTGTGTTCTCTGAGACGCTGTACCACCTTCCATATGACTTCATGGTGACTCTCTAGATCCTCTGAAAAGATCAGAATGTCATTTAGATAAATGCACACGACACCTTCAGCAATGATGTCATGGAAGATGTCACTCATCATAGTCTGGAAAGTGGCAGGGCTGTTAGTGAGGCCAAAGAACATCAGTAAAGGTTCAAACAGTCCCTGATTCGTTCTGAATGCTTCTTTCCACTCATCACCCTCTTTGATTCTGACATTGTTAAAGCCCCAACGAACATCAAGCTTAGTAAAGTAGTGGGCCCCTCGTAGGCTGTTGACAAGGTCAGAAATCAAAGGAAGAGGGTAGCAATTCTTGATTGTCATTGCATTCAGCACTTGATAGTCTTGGACAAACCGTAGGGCACCATCTTTCTTTTTGACAAAGAACAGTGGTGAGGCCATTGGTGACTTTGACATTCGGATGCATCCTGTGCTCAAATTCTCCTCAAGGAATTTGTCCCATTCAGCCTGTTCTCCTGGAGAGAGGGGGTACACCTTGGGTGAGGCTCTGGGGTTAGCTCCAGGTTCTAACTCGATGGCATGATCCCATGGTTTGCATCCTGGAAGCTTGTCAAATGACTCTTTTGCAAAGACATCTTCATAGTCAGACAGGTAGTCTGGAAGAGTGTCTGAAGGTTGGGAATTGTGCCAGGCAGCTTCTGCAAGGCGTTGGGATGTTGTTGATGAAGCATGAATGAACTCAGCTTGGGGAGGGAGCATAGCAACTAGGATGCAGTCATCCTCTTCTATAGCTTCATCAGATGTGCCTTCAGCTGTTTCAGAATCCCCCCCATACTGTTGACTCAGGAGGAGTTCTTCTTCGGCTGTTGATCCATCTGAATCATGCATGAGAATAGGGCAAGGACCAATATGGCAAGTGCGCAGTTGTAGGGCTTTCTGATGTCCTTCCTTGATGATGTTGCGACATGTATGGCACTGGGGAGGACAGCGCGTCATCTGTACTTCTTGAGACTTCCAGTCAACTTCTGGGTTGTGGTCCTGGAGCCAGGTGTAGCCAAGGATCATACGTTGACACCCTAGGTGGGTAATGGCGAATGCAGCTCTCTCAAAATGGTCTTTGTACTGCAGAATTAGATCAACAACTTCAGTGATGGATCCAGATTCATTGGGTGAGCCATCAACATTGTACACTGGAATAGGACGAGAGAGTGGT
>MU134822.1:0-43455 GCA_015039355.1 Ramaria rubella | reverse complement strand
AGTTTACTTCATCTTAGCAATCTTCAAGATACAAATACAACATAAATTTATAGACAGTACATGTAAGTTTTAAAAAACCTGTTTACATATATTCTCTATGTATAGTAGAGTCTAGTCTATACAATCTTATATCTTCGGGATGTTGTTACAAAATGTTCATATTTAGCTGTTACTACTATGTCTCACGTTGATCTGTACTACACATGATATCATACAATCTACATGTTATTTTCAATATTGATGTAACTCTATCCGGACAACTTATTTTACACATAGTAATCGTTTTCTTTCTATAACATATTTTAAAATTTTTTGAAATTTAATATGTATACATAGTTACCAATCACATTTGTAAGTTTATCTACATTTCGATAATTAAGACTACACACTAACTCTATTACATGTAAATCAGACGAACAAACGTTGGAGTTATGTACACTTACTGGGAGATGATCCCTGAAAAATTTTCACCCGATTATACACCTCGAACTCATTTTAATCCCATGACTGAGGAATCCTGTACGTTAAACATCGGATATTATTTTTATTTATCCCAACAGGTTTTTGTGATGTACAGATAAAAACTTGACAACCTTAAACGGACAAACGAATCCCCCCCAGTGATACTGGAGGGTAGTAAAGGGTACGGTAAGTACCTGGAAAAGAAAGGTGTGGTATAAAGGAGGAACATAAAAGAGTACATTATTTACCTGGAAAAGATTAGAATACTATTATAGGAGGTGTTGTTTGGTGAAATTATTTCTGTAATAAAATCGAGTTTAGATGTGAGGGTTAATATAACATATGATGTATTATAGAACATCATCTCATATGGTATAATACAATTTAATTCTGGATTTGACGTAACACCTCCTATAATAGTATTCTAATCTTTTCCAGGTAAATAATGTACTCTTTTATGTTCCTCCTTTATACCACACCTTTCTTTTCCAGGTACTTACCGTACCCTTTACTACCCTCCAGTATCACTGGGGGGGATTCGTTTGTCCGTTTAAGGTTGTCAAGTTTTTATCTGTACATCACAAAAACCTGTTGGGATAAATAAAAATAATATCCGATGTTTAGCACACAGGATTCCTCAGTCATGAGATTAAAATGAGTTCGAGGTGTATAATCGGGTGAAAATTTTTCAGGGATCATCTCCCAGTAAGTGTACATAACTCCAACGTTTGTTCGTCTGATTTACATGTAATAGAGTTAGTGTGGGAACTAAGTAAGGATAAAATCCTTGTCCATCTTTTAAAGGTTATAGGGTTCTTGTTATCATACGACTATTATGACTCCATTCGTTACACCTGAAATTAAACTTAACCACTAAAGAAGTGGAGACAGAAACATTCTTATTTTAGAAACGGGTGTACACAACACTATTGTACACGTTTATAGAAAAGTGGTATAGGGTGTTTAAGGTGGTCCTTGTCTCCGAGTGGAAGTAACATACATTAATGGACGAGGAAATATGGGTTTTTGTATATAACCACTCAACCCATAACACTTTCACACTTATGAAGAGGACCTCAGTTTCCAACAGACTCCATAAGAGGTTTTCCCATTATCAGTGTTTGTCATGTGAACAAGTCCCACACCACTCGTATAAGTAGGTGTCCAGATGCTATTTTCAGACACCATCCAACTCCAACTCATAAGTATAAAGACATGTTGATAATGGAGTTGAGTTTTAATAGTTAAATAGTGTAATCGAGGGTTTAAAATTTTACAGGGGTAAACTATTTAGTATATCTACTCAAAAGTCTCAGTTACAGTTTATGAAGTGTATGTACATGACACTAGGTTATACATGGAGGTAGTTGATGAAATTGGAAATTAAGACGGTGTTTATGTCCTACTAGTATCATCATAAGTTCTTGAAGGAGAACGTTTGTTGTTTTAAGTTTACAAACCAAACCTATAAGTAGGTTGAATTGATGAAGAGGATTTCGTATTCTTGGAAATTTTATAACAGGTTTCCGTGTCAGTCTTGAACGTGTAAACTGACTTCCTATATATGTTTTTATAGACGCTCGGAGGTACGAAGTGTTGTTATAATCTCTGTCAAATATAAAGTTAATAAACAATGTTATTCTACAAAATTTTTGAGGATGGTTGTCATAACCATTGGGGGAAAACCGTCCAGACCATTAATATAGATTGACGTTCCAGTCTCTTGTTTTTAGACTGGGACATACTTTTTATGACATCTTACCTTAAAAAAAAAAAAAGTACCGAAGATCAAAGGTGAGATCAAGGAAGAGGTACAGGAGAAAACAAGGTAACATAGGAAGGGTGTATCGGTCATTTACAAGTGTCTCGACTTGAAAAACGAGACCTCATTCTAGTGTTTCGGCCCAGTAATTTTTCAGGTAGGGCAGATAATTATAATTTGGGGGTAAGGGTAGTAAGGTAACTCTGTTCCAAAAATTTTTGTTAAATGTGAGACTGATTAAAAAAAGTTAGAAACAGAGTTTTGTCTACAGTGGGTACTCCCATATAGTAATTTATTTCCTTTATTTCCAGTGGGCGACATGACAAAAACAGTTTACGAGGTCCACAAAGTAAGAACTATAAAAACTATACCGATAGATTTATATACAGGTAAAAAAAGGAAACAATTTGGTATCAAAGAATCGGGTAGGAGATCCTTGGATGACTCCACTAAAAAGAGGACTAGTAAATTCAGTTACTCGTTGTAAAACTTTATCATGTCGGACAAATTTACAAGGTAGGACAGATGATTAAACTTATAGTCAAGGGTAATTAGTTAACAACACTGAAGATAATAAACATATAGGAATGGAAGGGATCCTATATATTAGGAAGGACAACACTACATATGAAAACTTAATTATACCAAGTAGAGTAGAAGGTTATAAAAAGGTGTAGAATGAAAGTTACATAAAGGTAGGAGTAGATATTGGAGATTTTCTCATCTAACCACAGGAGATATTATGAACATCGGGGAACGGTAATGTGTTATACATCATATATGTACATTTTGACTTATAGGTCCGAATATACTGGAATTTAATGTCAGACAGTTGAGAAGATTTAGTAACGATATGGGTGTAACGGAATATCTCCTATCACCACTCAGGGGTCAAGAATATGCCACCAGTCCGGTAGGTTCAAATTATGGAAATATTAACTACTCCGGGTAGAGAAGACCGTCACAATACCGTCCATGAGATCCTATATTTCTAGGAAATCCAGGACCTTAATTTCATTAGAAGAGTAACCAAACGAATCGGGTTTTTATGGAAAACTGTTGATATACGAATGGTTGATGTCATTATTCAAACCAGAAGTACGGTAACTTTGATATTAAACGTTGATTACAGAATTCTACAAACCCTTTATGTGGAAAAACTATTGGAGGAACGTAAAAGGGTCAAACACTTAAGGTGGTTACTGTTATACGTTTCTTTGTAAGAAAGAAATCTATATGGTAATACTGAAATAATAGTGTTTATAAGAACTGTTCAACAAAGGTAACAAGGAATTCACTTTGGAACTTTTTAAGTGTAGGAAGGTTTAGTAGAGATATCCGAAATTTTGTAACTTATATCATAAAATGACTGGATTAGGATGAAGGTATTTTAAAGTGAAGTTTAGATCAGTGTGGACATAGAAATCGTAGAAGGTTACAAAAACAGTATCTGAGACCACCTAGATGTTTATACAACACTTAAGAACTTGGGTTTTGACAGTACTGTAGTGTCGAAAGTTCGTAAACTTGTATAAACAATATGTGAAACTAAGATCGTCTTACTCTAGATGACATTTTCCTTTGTGTCAATAGAGGATGGAAAGAAGACAGAAGTTGATATAGAGGAAAACCATGAGGGTGGAAAGAATACATAAAATATTGTACAAGAGACCAACAATACATACCATCCAGGACACACTACAGATATAGTACATTTTATTGTAACAGTAACTGTTAAAAAAAGTGACGAGACTCCTGTAGAAGATCTCGTTAAAGTCTATCACTCTAAAACTTTCTTATTATTCCTCACACATATCCCGGGTTCAGTAGTAGGACTTCTACTAGACTTATCTCGTTGGAATAAAGTTTACTTACTAATTTCTCGAAGAACGTGAATCGAACATTTATCCCAGATACCAGGAGGGGCTAACTGGTATGTTAATGTAATAGTGTCTTATAATATAATCTTCTTCTTTCTCTTCCAAATTTTCTCACAAAGGGAAACCATATTAGACAGGGTTTTTGTAGTCCGAACAGTTTAAAAAAGTAATACAGTTATGTGAAGAACCAGTCTAGAACACAGTAACAGAGAAGTATATAGAGACACATCACTAAAATAATTAGTAAAAAGACAGAGTTTTTTATATATGTAAAGTAGTTGATATTTACGAAAATTTTACACTGAGTTAGTTCTCAACACTCATGTAATGTAATATAAAAGTGTATGTTGGCAACATCTGTGACTTATTTAAGGTTGTTTGGACATATTGAACAATTTAACATAGGTGTAAGACCTATATATGGTTGAAGTTTGAAACATAAAAGATATATAAAAGGCATGTATTAGAACGTAACCGAGGTACATACTATTAACGTACCCTACGTAAACCACGACAGAATTTACGAGAAAATAAAAGTTTATAGTATAGTTAGTATCGGAATGTATACGATAAAACTATTGGAACCTCGAGTTCAAGACAAGACCCTTGTCAATTATTCCTGGTTGTTTTATTGGAACCAAAAAGTTTAACAAAGTATATTACATGATATAAATGCAAAACAACACTGACACCTTGAAATAGTAGGAGGTTAGGACCAGATTGTCCTTACTTCAAAAGTAAATATTAAGATATATCAAAACGGAGAGAACGATATAGAAGTAGACCCATCAATATCTAAAGAGCATTTGTATAGACGTCAAGTTACTATCGTGTAAAAAGAAGGAGAAAGAGTACGTTAAATAAGACTTCAAAAAGTTAATATGAATGTAGTATTTAGAGGAAAGATATCTTCCACAGGTTTGGTACTTATATAGTCTCACATTTACTTGGTCGTATGCCTTTGTCCCGAACTTTTAATAATTAATTTACAAACCTTTACTGTCGTAGTATACGACCGAGATAAAGACCACACGAAGAGACACAGAACCTTTCGTCAGAAGACTAGTTCACGTACTACTTGAGAGTGATGAATCTATAGATTTACACTGGATTAGTTATTTGACTTTTTATCATTGTGTGTATGGATCCAACTATTGTAATAACAATAGTTCAGAAAAAGAAGTGTAAGTGTTGTACGGAAGTGTTCGACTTTATCTACGATTTTTCCTATTTCTACGGTTTCGTTTGTTTGAGTTACTTCGTAAAGTTCCGAATTACCTCTTCTCTACCAGTAAAAATTCACTCAGTACCGGATGTTATTGTGTCCTGTTTTATAGTAGCCTGTCTCTAATTTTTTCAATTTCCTTAGCTAGTACAATTTTTACAGTATAACTTCTTTGAACCTGGTTAGGGACAGAAAAAGAAAGATTGTCAAAACAAGACAAAGTTTCTGGTAGGACCAGGGATGTCTTTACATCTTTTCCCCGATAATAATTATATGGTAGATTATTGACCAGACAGAAAACTTCTTTACCCTTCTGTGTATGGAAGTTGATGAAAGATACTACAGGTATTCCTAAAGATACCTTCTCTTCCCTTAAATTTACAACTAGATTTACTTGTCCAGTTGTTGTAGAATGTTTGTTACAAGAGTTGATATCTCTATTCTTAAAACAGACGTATATATTTGTTAGGACTACTCAAATTTGGTTAGTGTAACGATGATCTACCAGTACTATGATCTCCTAGACTTTAACCGGTTTCAAGTCTAAGAAAGTTCAATTTCTTTCGACCTAAATCTTGAGTTCATACATAACTATACTTACCCATACCATAACAAATGTAGTCATAATGTCCATCTATATTCAGAAACATAGCTTTTAAATGTGTTGGTTATAATACATCATAAATTAAATGCACATTTAGATAAAGTTATGAACCTTCTGACCCTGAATGACCCTCATAGAATTGAATCTTCTTGTTGAGGAGTGCGGAACTAGGTACTACCCAATTCCCTGTCAATCAACGGATTGTAGTGGGTGGGTTAGTAGTGTCCCCAGCACATCAGAACAATTGGAAACAAGTGACATTATATGCAATGTAATAACGACTGGGATTTTTTGCTTGACGGGAAGAGTGTGATTGGTGTGAACAGCCTACTGGATGGTGCGACATAAAATGTCGTCAGTAATGGAAAACGGAGACCGGCAGAAGGCAGGAATCCGGAGGATGGTGTTTAGATGTAATGATTGGTCGAAAATGTTCGGGGAAATGGTGTTTTCGGAGTTTTCGGGGTAGGAGGTAAGGTCAGAGATGATTGTAAAGGATTTGGCGGTATTGTCGGAAGTAGAAAGGATGTTTTTGGAAAGTGTCTGTGGTGATCTTGGTAAGGCACGAAAGAATATATGAACACGGAATTGTGCTCGAGGATCCTTGAGCGGTCAGTTTCAGGGATTCGGAAGGGCCTCTAATAGGTCCTTGATGTCGGAATTACTTAGTGTGACAGTTGTAGCTTGTGATTTTGCTTTCCTGGCAAAGGATGATGACTTCGGGCACATTTTCACTTTATGGCCAGGTCTTCCACAGTAGAGGCATAACTTTTGGTTGATACGTTGTTGTTTCTCCTGTGGTATTAGTTTGCCATCTTGTCTGAGGACATCAGAAAGTTTTGGTGTCGGCAAAATCAGGATTTGGTTGGAAATGGTTGCCATCTGTTGTGAGTCATCACAAGGAAGGTTGGAGGTCACATTGTTGATATCGCTCGGGATTTGCTCAGGTTTGAAGTCTTTGTCTATGAGGCATTTGTCAAAGTAGCTGGAATACTTGTGAATGTTTGATGAGTTGATGATATTGTCGGTAGATCTGCTGGTGTCGTCAAGATTGGGTGTTCAGATTTGGGTGTCGGAAGACATTGTAGAAATCAAGAGTGTTGGCTTGTAAATACTGTCAAGGACTGGATTGGACGTTAGGTCAGATTTGGTCGGAACTCTCCTTGACCGAAATCAGAAGTCGCAATATTCGAAAATGCGTGGAATATCGGATGACTCGGAAGTCGGAGATCTGAAGACTGATCTATATGGGTGTTGGCTTCAACTTATGGGTTGCGCCCTCTTGGATTTCTAGTGCCCTGGTATTTCGGACTGAAGACCGGATGGAATTATCGGAGTTCTGATGGTCAGGTCTATTCGGAAAGGATCAGTGACAAATAGTATGTTAAGACTTATCGGAGATGAGCGGGAGATTTTGGATATTCAGAATCGGAATAACCAATGCAGGAGGAGATAGCATTAACGATAAATGAATATCGAGTAAAGGTTTAGCTTTACAGAAAAGCGAGTGTAATCAAAGGAAGGGGTTTTGGAATGTCGGAGACGTCGGAATCGGAATAATTGGAATACCGAATAAGGTTGAAAGACTTTTAAGGCTTTATTGCAGATAGAACTTGGAGTGATAAAGTGTAATAAAAGATATAATGATATAGGGTTGACAAGATATCAGGTACAACAGGATATCGTGAGTTATAGCGAGATATAACGAGTTATGACGAGATTTACAAGCTAAAGAAAGCTTGAGCAAGGGAAAGCATATTTAAAGGAACATGCGGAATTCCGAAATCGGAAACAGAAAGATAAGGGTGCATGATACAGAGTTCCGGAGTCGGGGCAAATATGGAAATCGAGATAAGATGTACGGGGATAATATCGAAATAGAATCATGACTAAGAATGATAAATGGGGGCATGTCGGAAATAGCGGAAAAGGGCTTATCGGGATGCGGAAAACATCGGAATAACGGAAGTCGGATCTGGGATCTAACAATTGTGCATTTTGAACACACAATACTGCACAACCATCATTGTGTAAAACTGGTGTAAAAATGAAATGTCTGTGTGGTGTCATCGCAACTAATAGAATAGCTAGGTCGCTTGAAAGTTTATACAGGCATTACAAAAGGGACTACCGGTGGGAGCCCATATACTTTCATAAAACATCATGTCGGAGTGTTCAACTGATAGCATCACAGCAAAATTTGTACCTGCAGCTCAAGGCGCAATGGGGTATTGCTTAACATCCACGTGAACGGTGGAAGATTCTAGGTCGCTTCTAGCCTGGAAATGAGATTCACTTAGTCTATCGAGATGTCAAAGCGAATTCACAACCTACAAAAGCATCTAAGCTGGCCTCCAATAAATGAGTCTCTCCAGATTCAAGCTTTCTGCCTACCCCCCGGAGCGGATAGGTTGTTTGACTGGATGGGGCACTTTCATTGATATAACTGCCACCTTTCGGTCTTGGGCTATAGTATACCAAGGAGCTTGAAGTATCGCCATGCGCTGCAGATGTGTTGCGCAGGACCTCTCGAGCATTCAAAGTAGCGAGCATAGCGTTTACATAGACTGTACCGGGATACAAGTCGACAACAGAGCTGTCTGGACGTATCAATGGACTCACACTTGCTGAGTGGGAAGTAACTTGCCAGGAATATGAAGTTTTTTGGCATCGCAACATACTAACTGCATCGTTAAGCTCATGCATGGTATCTAGGTATTCTGTGACGCACAGTGAAGACAACCACCGCAGATGTTACACTCGTGATAAGTCCCGTGTTTACAGTGTAAGCGATGAGAATATTGACGACTGAGTCCGTTTTTCGCACGCCTGATCGGGAAGTGAAGAGTAAAATGCAAAGGGTCAGTGCGATATAGACATCCCCGGCCAGCGCCAGCGCAAATCCAGTGTATAACAGCCATGAAATAGACTGTAACTTTGAGAAAGTAGCAAGCTGGAAACTATAATAATCTCAGCAGCGATCGGTTTGAAATACAGCGAATTTACCTTTTCACGCCAAATCCAAATCCGGATATGAATATTATGATGATGAGAACGACCAAAGGCAGCGTTATAATTTTGCTACCACGACTCACTGATGGACGGGACTAAGTATTTCCTACAGAATTCTTATGAATGTGAATACTGACATATCCAAACCCTACGACTGAAGAAGAGGCGGATTGCAACATCGCTTATATTCTTGAGTGAGCGAATAAGTGCCAAAAGAATACGGGGCATTCTCCTGCGACGGGCTTACGGTAACAATGATTCCAGCCTATTATTTATTTAAGGTTTATATCTTGTGGAACGGGTGAATGCAACTCTCACAAAAATAGAGGTTGGCAGCGAGGTAATGGCCTCGGGGTTCGAGTAGTTTGTGATGAGATACCTGGTTTTAAATAGATCTACCTAAGCAAAGTATAACTAACATGACGTACATACCAATAGATGGAATGTGCGACTAGCGTCATATGTGCTGTATCAGAAAGCAGGACACTAAAAACCTGGTCGTGGGGCGAGAATATAGGAAAAAATGAACATTAGCGTGACAGGGAAAAAGAATGGAATTTACGACTGACAAAAGCTTTCAGTTTCTTAGGGTCATTTCCAAACGTTTGAAAATAACTGAATGTTTGGAGCAGTGTAATTCCAAAAAGGCTGGTTCAAACGTGAGGATAGTATTTTCTGAACAATAAAAGACGCAATTTACGTAGCAGTCAGCAAGCCTCCTATTAGCGCAGCTCCGAGCGTGTCGTCAACTTTGATATGCGGAGGAATACCAGCAGACATGGCAGACGTTAGATGTGTTTGGAAAGATTGCAGGTTAGGGTTGCCGACTACTTCAAAACCACCCGAGATATTACCTATGGGAATCTAAGCTTTGTGTAACGGACTATAATATAACACAAGATCTTAGAGAGCATGATTCCGCAATCGAAGTACAGGAACTTAAAATATTAACCCGATGGTGATGCATTGATATCGTTGCATTGACAATTTAAAATGAGACCAGCGGTGTGCACCGTGTGGAGCACTAGGAATACGTATGGCTGAGATCGTCTGGATTTGGACAATGGCAATTCAAAAGAATTACTGTGGGAATAACACACGCCACAAGCTTAGATTCGGAACAAGCTCCTTCTCCGACTCACTCCGCAAGCTCCGCGCGTCCTTCGGAGCATACCTTGCTCATCGCCTCATATTTGAGACATCGATGCATCATACTTGAGGTTATATAAGGTGAATGTCAGACTGTAATTATGTACTTATGTAATATTTTTCAAATTGAACAAGTCAACATCGATGGACGGGATCGAGCCCCGAGTTGGCAGCGGGTCAAATATAGAAACTTGAACATATGAATATACTAGTATGGGTAGCTGTGCAAAATCTGATACACAGCTGGAAAGATTGGTCTCGTTCAACAGACTCGGAACATCCGGCTTTGATAATATTAAAATTCAGCGCACCAAATTCTAGAGAACGTTCCTAAATTCTGATGTAACTTACATTGTCAATGAGAGGTGCTGAATCTATCAGCCCCTATTGACATGCAGGAATAACGCTCTAATCTGAACATTGCACGTTGCTCTGCAGGAATCTGACGCTAGTCTGTGCGGCGCTGCCTCAATGACAGACACTTCTAACGAGTTTTCAATCAGATTCGTCTGAAGTGAATTTGCGTCTTCACCGTGGCACTTAGACTATGTTCGATGCCAACCTAAGTTCGAACTCCCGGCAACAAATTAAGAAGATTAACTTTTAAAAAAATGTTACAATTAAAACAGTCCGTGTCATAGATACACATTTATTAGTCCGACTTCATGCTAATTCACTCGGTGGACTCCCGACGATGGCATCATCCAAATTCTGATCAACTCCTTTCTCAACTCGTGCTCTGAAGGCACGCTCCTCGTCCATTTCGAGCGTCAGCGGAATTTCACGAGAGAGAAAGACCGTCACTAATCCTAGTGCAGCAAGCGCCACCATCACCTTGTACATAACATTGAGAGCGTCCATGAATGCGGTGCGAACCTCGTCTTGTTCAGGTTGGCCCAAGGTAGGGATTAAGGGGATGGCGGAATATTCGACGAGCCCCCCGTTGGCGGACAGACTGGATAGAACGGTTGGCAGGTGTTTTCCGACTTGATTTTGGAGGATTGTCCCGCCGATGGCGATCCCCCATGACTGCCATAAGAGGCGATTAGAATTAATCACAACGTTAAAGTGAAAACTTACCTGCCCAAGGCTCCTCACATAAATATACAAAGCAACAGCAAATGGGTGCTGTTTCACAGGAACGGGTGCCACTATAGGGGTGTCAATGAACACCGCTAAATAATGCAGCACTGGTACGCACACAAGGGGAATATTAGGGTAGTTCCGTGGAGACCCGCCCCCACACCGAGCACAGCGCTCACACCGGCCACCTTGGCCAATGCGTCGTCTGTATGAAAAGTGCACAGAATACTCAGTCCCACCACCAAGCATATCCAGCCTACCAAATATGAGTACGAACAGCTTATTTTTTTGTTCTCTCACGTACCAAACAGATTCTGAAGCCTATATTTGTGGAATTTCACGACTGAAACCCCTCCGAGCATCGAAAAGACAGGGCACACAAAAACGAAGGAAAGAACGAGGACGCCGGAACGTAGCGTGCTGGTTAATTTTATCGCTTGATAGTACACCGGAAGGTAGACTATTGATGATCACCAATTAGCCAGAGAGACCAGTATGATGAATAGGACGTACATATGAGCATCACAACGACCATGGCCCAGAGAAACACGGCGAAATAACTTGTAACGTTTCAGAGAAGAGATCAATACGAAGTAAGGAGAGAATCACCCGCTGATCGCAGTAACAGAATTGAGGACAGGAGGCGGAATCTAGAAAAATGTTGGTTTCATTCTCGTTCAGCGAAAGATAAAATCATACCGTAGGCACTGAACAGAATTTTAGCTCATATACCAAGGCAGCCGCAAGACCAACCAACCCAAGACAGAGCGGAACTAAAACTCGTGGCGAGGACCAAGGGAAAGTAACACCACCCCACGTCACGGCAATCATACACGCGGTGGTGCTCCCTATGATCACGGTGTTTCCTCTGAAATATATATTCAAAATCAAATGAATGTAAAACATAGAACTCTTCTCACATCCAGTCGATCCTTCTGAGCTTTGCCTGCAGAGGGAGGTTGCCAAAAGGCGTAGGGAGGTGCATGAAAAGAGCTACGAGTACCAGGGCGATACCGCAAATCGGCAGGTTCAAATCTAACAGCGCCAGCAGCGTTAATTGGTACAACAAGATAATATTAGATCGGGCCTCTCACAGAATAACCATCTCCAGGAGGCATGTTTGGCGAATGCGCCCCCAATCACTGGTCCAATACCACCAGCAAATGCATATATACTTCTGTGGATCAGCATTGGGAGTATATATCGTTGGCACAGCTGCATACCTGGCATAGATTCCTTGAAACTTCCCGCGCTCACGGAGCGGTACCATATCGGATACAACAATGCTGGCAAGTGATGCGATCCCGCCGCCACCAACGCCCTGTATTGCTTTGAAGAAATTAGCACTTTATTTGGGGTAATCGGCAATGCAGGACTTACTTCTTCCAACAGCCATCATGCGCATGCTGCGGGCTGCTCCGCATACTGCAGAGCCGACCGCGAAGAAGATAAGACATGCAAGCATAATCGGACGACGACCAAACACGTGGGAGAGCTGTCCACTTAGAGTGAGGAACGCGGTTGAGGCCCTGAGGATATTCTTCAGCCATTGAATCAACCGGGAGATGTTAATCTGCGCACAACGCGTAGGCACTTCCTATCCAAATGAACGATATATCGGAGCCAAGGTCATTTGCAATCACAGGTAAGATCGTAGAGACTGCAGTCTAAGAAACATTGATATGCAAGAAATGAAATGCATTCAAGCGTTTACGTACCAAGTCCCTGTAGGACAACGTTCAGTCGGAGCACGATCAAGGCCACCATGTATACTTACAACGCACTCAACATCAACGCCATACACAAAGAGGAAAAAGCAAGCCAAAATGGCCATCCTCTTGACTTGGACCTAGAAGCAACCGCTATGGAAGCTTCGGGCTTCAGGTCAACCAAAGAAGGCTTTGGGAAAGTCGGGAGCTCCAAGTTAGATTCTGACATGTCAAGAGGTCAAAAAATGTGGAGAGCGGGCTAGTGGTGATGATGGCAATGCCTTTCTTTCAGCCTTATCGAGGGGGCCACGATCCATCCATTTTGAAAAAATAATAGTTTCACATGCCACGCCAACCGCGCCGCTGCCTCGACCAAGAGGGTTTCTCAAGAAGCTCGGTGCCAGGGCATGGGGGACTGTGGTGAGAAGATTCACTCGGCCCAATTTACGCCTGAATCACAATAGGACTTACTATGTCTTGATTAAGAGCATGGCTTCAATGGGTCCACTTGGCAGGGAATTTGACCAGATGAGTGAACAGAATTCCAACTGAGCTCATTGTGGTTGGATATATCAACTTTGATCAAAATTCGACGCTCAGGCTTCCCACGGGGGTTTCTCCTATTCTGCTCCGTACGTATGCCTCACATCGTACTTAGTGCAGCTTCGCTTCGCTAGATCTATCCAAAACCGTTTGGGGACCTTCACTTGTTCTTCAATTGCTCCTTTTTCCCATGCTAACAGTGTACGAGGCTACGCCTGTCGCTCTGGGCATCTTTGTCCATCAAATCTTCAGGACAAGAGAGCCAAAGGCCAACATATCGACCATTCTCTTTCTGATTTCAGCCCCACTAGTGACATGGATTATTTCACCCCACAGCTGGGGTAATATCTGGTTTCATTACCTGATCTGCTACATTTCCTGTGTTTTATCTACGGTCAGCTACCGAATTTCACCATTACACCCACTTTCATCGTTTCCGGGTCCTTTACATCTCCGTCTCACAAGATTTTCGGGTGTCCCAATGTCAGCACGAGGAAATCAGCATCTGGTCTTGAAAGAGCTTCATGATCAATATGGGCCTTTCGTTAGAATCGGACCTAACGAACTTTCCATCTGCGAAGCGGGCGCTGTCAAAGATGTTCTGGGAGCTGAAGGTCTCCCCAAAGGGGTTTGTGAGAAATATTTCCGGTCTCATGATAAATATATTTCTGACCGGATATAGTCTATGATACGAAGCGAGACCCTGCTGCTCCAGCCAATTTAATAGTATTGCAAGGCGATGAACATGCACGTCGTCGCCGCATCTGGGATCGTGGCATGGGGTCTGAAGCACTTGCCGAATACTCCGAGCTAATCTCTAAACGTGCACTCCAGCTCGTGGATCAACTTGAACACACTAGCGGGTCTGTCAATATTGCGGCCTGGCTAAGCTATTTTTCGTGAGTAAACGATAGGTAGAGTACTAAAACTAAAACCAATGTTCACCGAAATATCACAGTTTCGACTTTATGGGGGACATGGCGTGGGTGTTTCATTGATTTATTATTTTATTTCCAAGTTGGCTCAGCTGGAACTAGCTTCGGAGGGGGTTTCGAAATGCTTCGAGATAGCGGAGATAAATTTGGGCTGTGGAAGACCGTTGAGGACTTCATGTAGTGCGTCCTCGGAGTCCCGTCCTCCCTCCAAGCTTATGAAAACTCTACTTATATCCGATCAGCGTCTCATCGATCGTATCTCATCTTCCCTGGCTATCTCCCTGGATTTCAACGTTACCATTTGTCTCAAGATCCCTTCGGCGTTTGCGCAAATTTGGCGTGGAGTCGGCAATGACACGAATTGAGAGCGGCACATTGAGAAAGGATCTGTGGTATCATCTCGTAAATCGTTTTGAATAAAGTATAGACTGCAGCTCATACTCTTACCCTCATTCTGCCAGACCGATGAGGCAGGTCTGGAAAAAGTCAAGCCGCCAATTTCCAATGTGGTTGCCGATGGCGCATTGGCGATTATAGGTGGAGCAGACACAGCAGCTACTGCATTGGCCAGCTTGTTCTTCCTCTTGCTAAGCCACCCCGAAAGTATGGCTCGCGCACGGGCCGAAGTAGACTCCGTATATCCGCCTGCAGATAATGCTTTGGACGTACGTATGCATGGCCGTCTGGTGTTTGTTGAAGCGTGTCTGTGAGTTATTCCTCGCTCCGTGAGCATAAATTAGTAATGCTGAATATTGTTCATAGCCGTGAGGCGCTGAGATTGTATCCCCCTGTCCCGACCAATGGCTCACGAAGGGTTCCATCGGGGAGTGGGGGGAGAATCATTGCTGGACGGTGCGTAGCCTTCCCGAATTTTTCACTTTGCAGTGACGTTAAAGTTCGCTCTGTTCATAAAGATGGATACCGGAGAAAACAGAAATATACTTGCCACCGTACAGTTTACACCGGGATCCTCGTAATTTTGAGGACCCTAACGTCTTTATACCTGAACGTTGGCTTAGGAAAGGTCCAACGACGGCCGCAGGCGCCTTTATTCCATTTTCATACGGCCCCGCTAACTGTGCTGGCCGTAATTTAGCACGCCAGGAGATGCTGATGGTCGCGAGCCTGCTGCTGCAGAAATTTGACTTCACGATCGCCTGTCCGAAAGACTTCACTGAGCAGGCCTGGAGCAGCTCCTTACACGACCATTTCGTCTTTACCAGAGGCAAATTGCGGGTGCATCTCTCGAAGAGGACGTAATTATTATTCTTATCCTGTAGCGAGCTACAGACGAGGCTTCACATCCCCGCGCTCGTTTGTGTCTATCTGTAAGATAATTCGAGAGAGAATATCTGCGGACTCGTCCGGCTTTTCCTGCACAAGTAAGTGACCGCATTTTGGGAGGATGTGGACACTTGCGGGGTTACGACCATCTCTACCATCGTAGAAACCGTCGCGTGTTTCTTCCGAGACCATCTCCCCCCGCTCACCAAATATGAGATGCACCGGAAAAGCTGCGCAGAGCTTCGGGTAGAGATGCCCGCCCAAAAGGTAAATGTACGGTTCATAGAGCCATACCTCTTGGGTAAGCTTACAACTGGTGACGACCCGCGTCGAACCGGATACAGTGGTCAGCCCATGCTTCTAACAGCGCGATTGTAGAGTTACGACACAGATGGTGCACTTCGGAGACAGCAGGACAGCGCACCAAGTAAGACTGAATGACTCTTTCGTCCCATTTTTTCCATGGGTATCGCGAACGAATGTACTTCTCGGCCTCTTCCATATTTGCGAATGCCGTCTTTCGCAGTCCAGCTGTTTCGGTATTAGTAGCGCCTTTCACAACACGCGGATCATCGTGAATCATCGGCGGGTTCATATGAACAGCCTCGAAGAAGACGAATGCAGCTATAGGCGACACGGGGGATGTGGTCTCAAACGCTGCTAGCGTCCTTGAATGGCTGTAAGATTTGCCCCCAAGGGGTGCGAACGCAACTCACCACGCCACAGTGCCCCCTGAATGGCCCACAGCCAACACTTTCTTCCTAGCGACAAGGTCCGACTGTAGAAAAAGGCGCAGAAGGTCGGCATAGTCTTCGACGGCTGAGAGGCTTATCAATTACTGGCGCCGTGTCAACGTCGCACATGACATACAAACAGCGCGCCCATCCCTTAATGCACTTTCGTTGAGGACACCAGAGTGCCCATGGCTCTGGGAATCGAGTGACCAAGCTTCGTCGATGACACCTTTGCACTGCCTGAAAGTGGCCGAGATGACGGGCTCCCACTGTTCCTTGTCTGACAGCCATGGCCATTTATGGTGACTTTTCAACGCAATAGCACAGTCAACACGTACGATTACTGGTCCCGTGTGCAAACACCAGTACAGAATCATGGTTAGTACCACCATAAACGGACTTGTACTGGTTTGCGAAGGCGTACAGTCCCGTTTTGGGATGTAAGAGCCTATGCGAAGTGACCGTGAACATCGAACAGAAGCACAGTTCCCAGCTGTAAGTGCCAGCCTCGTATGGGACATACCTCTCGGATTTGAGACCCAAAGGGCCAAACTGTTGAAGCTCAGCCATAGACGCCCACATGCTTTCTGCACATGTCCTTTGCTAAGTTTAGCGCCTCGTACAGATCATCGTGGCGCAGTTGAACTGGAGATATCATCAGAACATGCATGAAGGCTTCTTTTGGTGAAACTGTGATTTGCCCCTAGGCTGCCTGGCTAAGTGCACCACAAGTGAGCCACCAGTCCATCAGAGCTATCAGATACCATCTCCTTCCTGAACTAAATTTGCAAGGACAGCCGGGATCACCCTTAGCAGCTAGTACTGGCGAGTAGTCATAGCACTTGGCTTATCGTATGTGAATCTTTTCTGGAAGATACAGAAGTAGGGGAAATGTGATGTATCATCCTCAATAATATGCAAAATGTACAGTTGTGGCCAGACAGATAACAGCTTCTGGATCGCAGCTGGAGCCCTGGATACAAAACATAGCGCTGTTCACTCGATTGCCATAATAACGGCGTGTGCTATAAAGCACACCGTCCAGAGTCGAGACTCTGTCTAACCTTGGAATCTTCTCAGATGGCCTATGCTACTCTTAAACCACCCAAACTATCTGATTTTAGTGGGCGATTGCTGGCCTTTGCGTGGTCTTACATCGTGACTTTTGGTACGTATTGGTTATCTTCAGTCACAAATAAATGAATCTCATAGTGCCTTCCAGCTCGTCGTCGTACACTGTGGGCCTTTGAGAAAGGTATCCGTCGTGGACGACTTGACGTCTTTGATGCAACCTTCGGCAAAAGATCATTCGGTCAACCTGGAATTGCTGATGAAAAAAAAGAGCCTGCTGTCATACACGTAACAAATGAAAACTTTTGGGTTCGTATGTTGTTGTCGTACGATATCGGATGTAAGCCATGGGAGTATTCTTTGGTTGTGTGTCGTTGCTCATGAAGGCTCTCTCCATCAGTCTCTGAAGCATACATGACTTCCGAATTTGAAACGCCAGACTTAAAAGCTATTCTTGAAGTATAAATCATCTCCATCTGCTCAACAATATACCAATGCCAATTATATAGCTATACATTGACAACACCGAGAGTATCGATATTCTCGCATCCCCTCTTTATAAGCTATTCAGTGCTGTCACAATCATCGGGATGCGATTTTTCACGCACGGGCGTTCAAAGGCCCTCGAGAATGTACGTGGATCACATGTATATCGTATGACTGCCATAGTGATGACAGGAATAGGTGGCCATCTACAATACCTCGAACGAGCTGTATCAGGTTCGTCAGGTGCCGGGCTGGTTCACATGTGCCCTATCGCTGATGTTGCCTCCGTCCCTAGTCATTTCTCAGCCAGGAGATGATGTACTCCTGTCCTCTTTGGAGCAATGATATCGGCGGAATACGAGGCGATCTCGAAGGAAAGAATATTCCGGGGCATTTGGAAATAGCTCAGCAGCAGAAGATTGCTTACCTTCTCGCCAAGGCTCAATTACGACCGGGAGACCGCGTCCTTGAGATAGGCTGCGGATGGGGTGCTTTAGCCATTGCGGTATGTGTTCATCGAGCCCTCGAAACGGAAATGAAATATCTCAAGACTTTCCAGGCTGCACAGTTAGGATGCACAGTTGACGCTGTGACTAATTCGGAAGAGCAAGCGAAACTCGCCAGACAGCGCGTTAAACTGGCTGGCGTAGAGAATAAAGTGACAATACATCTCATGGATTATCGAGACGTCCCTCCGGAGTTCGAAAAGGCTTTCGATGCGTGTCTCAGCACGGAGATGCTAGAGGTGACCTTTGGATGCACTCGAATTTTAAATCGCGGCAAACTGACTATTTCACAGGCCGTTGGACGTCGTTATATGGGTGCATTTCTTTCTATAATAGATTGGGCAGTCAAAGACGGCCGTGGATCTGTGGTATTGACTGGTGCAACGTATCCTGAACGTACCTACACGCCTTACCAGTTGAGCCTCTTTTTATTTGTACACGACGCTCGTTGACCTGCGGGAATAGGGGAAACGACTTTTGTCGGAAATATCACTGGCCGGAGGGTGTATCACCTAGTCCCACATCCTTTTTGAACGATTTCCAAACGTATATACCAGGACGCTTTTGTGTTGACAGTGTAGCCGACATGGGGCTCAGTGAGTACAGTCCAGCCATCCTAGATGCACTGGCAATTAAATAATATTCTCTAGATTACCCAAGATGTCTCAGGGAATGGGCACAGTACGTATAAAATCAAATTCTCGAACCGATTTGTAGCTAAGCAGACCACAGTCGCTTCGGAGCAAATTGGAACAAGGAAATCGTTCAATCACTCGTAGAGCGTTATCCAGAACTCAACGACTCTACAAATATGGAAGTTTTTATACGTAGATGGCGATACATGTTTGTCTACATGGAAGTTGGATATGCCCGGAGGTGGGTCGGCTTGACGTGCTGGTCCTTGAGTAGGCCCGTAAGTAACTTCAGAGTCTTTCCATCGATGCTGTACTAATTTATCATTTTTAAGGGCCGTGCCTCGTCGGTCTGTATGTAAAGTCAAGCAACTGAAGTTGAGCGACTGTTCTCTCATTTGAATGGACCCGAGACCACACTCGTTTGGAATAATTTATGCTTTGACACGCCTGCTACAAATGCACAATTGCAGGCTAGGTTTTGCACCGAGGGGTTATAATTAGTTCCATCTGATAGTCATTGTGACTCTGTCTTACTTTGAAGTGCATTCACGTCTCAGAACTTATACCATGGCGGCTTAGGAAACAGATCACGGGCTTAAGTTCTATTGAGTTCAACCCACATTTAGATATCTAAGGTGTTCCAACTTCCTTGTAGTTTTTCAAAGCCCAAATATGGCTACTGCAGTCAGTTATGCAATGGGCACCGGCAAGACACTGAGCCTTACCTGCTGCAGATTAAATATGACGGTGGCAGGGCCTTCTCGCGACGTTGCCGATCAATCCCCGCTGACCGATCAATCGCCGACGAGTGATCCGTTGCCGCAGACCCGCATTACCGCATCCACCTACGTCTCCAATAGCGAACTGGAGATGATGAAGACCTTAATAGCGCGTACCGAACTCAGCAACAGTCGTGTTCGTAAGCTGAATGCTATTCGCGCGCAACGAAGACTCAATAGAACCACCTGAAACTCTGAACCCGTTTCGGACGATGAGGTTGAGGACCCTTTACCTGTCGTGAGCTCCTATATGCGTCCGGAACACCCCCCTCCACCTCCCATGATCACCATCACGCCCCCCAATGGCTCTACCCCTATTTCCGCCATTCCTCCATCTACTCTGTTTCCCCCTACTGTTTCCCACAACACCCTTGGGAAACGTCCTGCCGATCGTACTGGAGTTCCCGTCAATCCAACTCCTGACACCACCACTGCCGACACCACTCCCAATTGGTCTTCACTTATGTCTACTCCCCAGAACGATACGACTCCTATCAATTTCCAGACACTCCCTCCTTCCATTTCCTTTGAAGAATCCACCTCTAACGAACTAGAACTCGATGTCACATCCATTCCCTCTACTATTCTTCAAATGGCTCACCTTCGTCTTTTTATTCCCTTGTCCATGCTCACCACCGCCATCTTAAATAAAATTCGCAACAATGACAATCTGAAGTTTAAGAAAATTCCCTTTGGCAACGGTGCCGGCAAACAATCCTTAGACAAGTCCCAGTTCCCTCCTGAGTCTTCTCTTGACACTTTCCTTTTCTTCCAAGCATATATGAATTGGCTCACTATCATTGACACTATTTCAGACCCTCACCTCGCTGTCGGTTGGTATGAACATCACTCGAAGATGCTCCACAACGAGAACTTCAACGTTACCTTCTTGGCTTGGCAAGAACATGACCGTCAACTACAGTCTCAGTTCATGATCAAACCTTTTCTCGTCAATCCCCACCATGCAACTTATGTACAGCTCTTTGAGCGTGCCCGTGTCACTTACGCTTATTATCACGGTCCCCCTCCTTCTGAGTCTCAATGTTCCTTTCATCATCTTCCTCTTCCTTATTCCTGCTCTCGCTCCTCTGATTCTTCCCCTTCAACTTCTTACTCTTCCTCTTCCTCCTCATGCTATTCCCCTTATGATAGAGACCATTCCCATCCCAGCCATTCCTTTCGTGACTCCCACAAACCAACCTTATGCCTCCGTTGTGGAAACTCCAGTCACCGTGCTTCCACATGCTACGCGAACCAATCAAGTCGCCTGGAACGCCCCATCATCATCGAGTGGAGGGACAGTTGCCTTATCACCAAAGCCAATAGATCACTCTGCATCAACTTCAACATTCGTGGGACCTGTAACAACATTCCTTCTCCTTCCCACAGGGACCACACCTGTTCTCTCTGCGGCGATCCCCACCACCCCGCATCCTCCTGCACGTGCAATTAGATCCTCTCAGATCTTGTATAAAGTTCTTACCCCATATATACCTTCCGGCTGGCAATCAACATTAGATCAATGCAATCTCTCTCAGCGATATCCCAACCTTGTTCATGACCTCACCTTCGGCTCTCCCATTGGTAACCCCCCCTCTCTTACATACACCTTCATACCTAATAATCTGGCATCCGCTAATATCAATCCCATCTTTCATCTCTCAATCACTGGCAGATGAGGTTGCCGCCAGGCGCATGGATGGGCTTTCTCTCTTTCTGAAGCTCACCTGATCTTTGGAGGTCACTTCCGCACTTCACCTTTAGGTCTCATTGAGAAGCCTGGGGCTTCAACTGAACTTCATGTCATCCGCCACTTGTCCAAGACTGATCATTTTGGCTGTTCTACGAATGGGTGGCTTAGCTCGGATGATTTCCCCACCAGGTATTACTCCACTGCGCACTGTGCTGACATTGTGAGTTGTTCTCTGCGAGCTTTGTTTCGGATTCCCGTGCATACACGGAGGTTTTATCTCCATTGCTGCATGGTGTGCCACAGGTGTTCATTTTATTCCTGTGCCCATAGGTGACATGGAGGTTTGCTTCTTTTCCTGTTCCTGTGCGTGGCACAGAGGTCGGCTGTTGTATTGTTTGTTTTATTCCAATTTGATTCCCGTGTGTGACACAGAGGTTTTATTTTGTTCATGCTTTCTATTCCTATGTGACGCATGGAGGTTCCTGTTCAAGATGCTGTCTCTATCGTTTTGTACTCCCTTTCGGTGCCTTTCCAAAGTCTATATTTTTTTTTCCTTGCCCTTTTCCTGCAGTTCGCAGAGGTGTTTATTCACAATATATTATTTCTTTGAGCCCTGCTGTTCTTTCAGCTCTTTGTGCCAACCGCTAACCCTATGTGTCACGGCATGAAAAACATGAACCCACACTCTCAAGAAGGGCACAAACTTTCATACAAGCTCTAAGCTGTTTGTGTTCAGGAAGGGAGACAGAATGCGTAGTAAGGTCCCACAAGAAACCGACGTAAGGAACGGTAGACCCAAAGTTTTGTCCCTTAGAGTGCCAGTCGTGCCAAGGGATTCCAAGAGGGTCGGTGATGGAAAGGATAGTGGACATGTCATAGGAGAAGGACACAGGAGAACAAATCGATGCAGGAGCTACAGGATAACAGAAGAAAACGAAGTCATCCACCCATTTCAAGACAGGTGCAATGCCTTTGTGGTTCAATATGTCGACAAGTGCGTCAGCTGGTGCGCCTTGAATGCCACCAGATGGACCTAACCCAAAGATGGCACAATGCTCAATGTAAATGCTGCCCAGCCACATGGCGGCAATATAAAGTTTGTGTCAGGGAAGAATAGGTGAGTTTCTGTAAGCCTTAGTGATGTCCAGGCAGGCGGCCTCAGTACCAGCTGGACAAGAAGTGACCTGACATGTGCGAGTCAGCGCTCAGTGCTCAGAACAAGACCACAGATGACACAAAGAGCTGAAAGAACAGCAGGGCCCAAAGAAATAATATATCGTGAATAAATACCTCTGTGAACCGCAGGAAAAGGGCAAGGAAAAAAATATATACTTCAGAAAGGCACAGAAAGGGAGTACGAAACGGTAGAGACAGCATCTTGAACAGGAACCTCCATGCGTCACATAGGAATAGAAAGCATGAACAAAATAAAACCTCCGTGTCATGCACGGGAATCAAATCAGAATAAAACAAACAATACAACAGCCGACCTCCGTGCCACGCACGGGAACAGGAAAAGAAGCAAACCTCCATGTCACCTATGGGCACAGGAATAAAATGAACGCCTGTGGCACGCCGCTTCAGCACATCTCTTTCGTGTATTGGGATTCCTGCCACACTCTCCCTCCCTTCTGTGCCTTCCTATCCAAGTTCCCTAACAACTTTGCCCTGCACCACCTTCTGCACTCTGTCATTGCCTCCCTTCAGCGGTGGTCCTCAATTCTCTGGAACCCCACACCTCCCAGTCTCTTGCTCCATGTCAGAAAGTTGATCCCGACATCTGGGTCAATGCTTCTTCCTCTTGGGGTATCGGCATCGTTGTACACAACTGTTGGGCCACTTGGCGTCTGCAGGAAGGCTGAAAATCTGACTGTTGGGACATTGGCTGGGCTGAAGCGGTGACCTTAGAGCTTGCAGTGAATTGGGTCTCACATGAAGGTTTTCGGGACTGTGAAGTCACAATCAGGGGTGATAAAACTGGTGTTATCGGCGCTTACAAAAAGGGGTGATCTCAGAACATACCCAGGAACGATACAATCCAACACATTTCTGCTGTGATTGTTCCTTCTAATATTCTCATTCATCCTGTCTATGTGTCTTCCGAATGCAACCGGGCTGACCCTGTATCTTGCAGTATATTGGGTCCTGATGAGCTATGCCTTCCTTATGACTTTCCCCTTCCAGAGGAGATCCGGCAGTTCCTCCTATATGCCTAGTAACATTCATGATGCACGTGCTTGTGCGCGTGTGGCTGCATCTGGGGGGTCGCTACCTCACACTGTACCGACCCTACCGCCCCCTGATGCACGTCTTAGGCGACCACGTCTCCCTCCTAGACTCGATGACCATATCATTCCCAATGTTCTCCAACCCCTTGTACTTGCCCAAGACCGGTTTCTAAACTGGATGACTCCTTACCACTTATCTCAGATGAACAAAGAAGCTGAATCACTCCCACCTAGAATTGTTTTATGCAAATGCTACATTATGTCCCACTGCATTGAACCTGAGACTTTGAAGAACTATGCCGCTGGCTTGTTACATTTCACTAAATTTTGCAATGACTTTTCAATTCCTAAATCACTTAGAATGCCAGCCTCCGAATCTCTTCTTTCTTCCTTCATTTCTACACGTGGCACAGGTTCTGTCAGCGAGGGTACTATTCGCTCATGGCTTGAAGGCCTTAAACTATGGCATCATATCAATAGTGCACCTTGGCATGGCGGTGCAGAGTTAAAGCATGTCATAGAGGTATCCATTTCCTCTCTGGCTTGTTTCGCATTTCTTATACTCCTAGGTGCTGCTTCTTTTACTCCTGCTTCCTTGCATATGCAGAAACACAATCCTGTAACGTTTGAGCACATTATTGCCCTCCGCCGCCGCCTTGACCTCACGAATTCTTTCGATGTGGCCATTTTTGCCGTCACATGCATTGCATTCTGGTCTTGCTGTCGACTAGGTGAACTTCTCATTGATTCTGCCTTTATTCCTGATCTAGGTCTACGTCCATAACCCGCAGCACGGCTGTGAATGGGCTGGTGTATTTCTCCTTTCATATCCCCCACACAAAAACTAAGCCTAATGGCAACGTTATTGTTAGATCCCAGATCCAACTCATGTTATTCTGACGTTTCACGTATTCTGATAAGCTCTTTTCCGCTTATTTCCAACATGTCCCCATTTATTACTCTTAGTCACGATTCTATTTCAATATTATCCCCATATGTCTTATCTTGATTTCCATATTCGCTCCGACTTCGGAACTCCATATCACGCACCCTTATCTTCCGTTTCCAATTTCAGAAATCCTGCATGTTCTTAAATACATTTTCTCTTGATCAAGCTTCTTCAGCTTGTATATCGTATCACTATCTCTCTCTCTTATATCTCTCTTATATCATATATCTTATACCCTTTTCACATATCTCACATCCTTCATATCTCGTTACCTCAACTTGTTATTCCAATATAACTCGCAACATCCCGCCCATCCTATATCATTGAACCTTTATTACACTTCATCACTCCAAACTTGTACCTGCAATAAGGCCTTCAAACCTTGTTCGGTATTCCGATCTTTTCGATTATTCCAATTATTCCAATTATTTCCGACCCTACCTCATCCAACATCCCAAAACCCTCCTTGATTACACTCACTTTCCAGTAAAGCTAACCCTCACTCGATATTGATTTATCATTACCCCTATTCCATCCGCATTGACTATTCCATTTCTGAATAACCAAAACCCCCGCTCATCTCCGATAAGTCTCAACGTATCATTGGCACTGACCTTCCAAATAGACCTGACCAATCGGAACCCCGATAACTTTCCGGTCTTCAGTCCGAAATACCAGGGCACTAGAAATCTAAGAGGGTGCAACCCATAAGTTGAAGCCAACGCCCATATAGATCAGTCTTCGGATCTCCAACTTCTGAGTCATCCAATATTCCATGCATTTCCAAATACTGTGACTACTGATCTCGGTCAAGGAGAGTTCCGACCAAATCCAACCCCCACGTCGAATCCAGCAATCCTAACAGTTATCATCCTCACTGACTCCAACTGTTCCTGCAGTCCAGCCACCGCCTTCGATCACCACTTATCCACGAACGTGTGTATTCCTGACAATGCCCCTCTCTTCGCGTTTAGAACTGCCGACGGTGGTTGGTCTCCCTTGCGACGTGATTGGTTCCTCAACAGATGCGGATTCATTTGGACATTGGCTGGACTGAACTCTGTCAAGGGGCATGGTTTTCGGATCGGTGGTACTACATTTCTCTTACTTCTTGGTATTGATCCATGGATTGTCATGGTCCAGGGTTACTGGTCTTCTCAATCTTTTCTTTCGTATTGGCACAAATGCGAGGATATTCTCCCTCTGTTCATCGGTTTCTCGTTTCAGACAAAATCTTCTATTGTAGATACTATGTCTAAATTTCGTGAGAGGTTACTGCATCCTTCGTAATAAAGTCTTTATTCATTTCTGTTAGAAAAACGGGTGGCACGAAGGCAGGGTACAAATACGTGAGGGCTAAAATACATCAAGTACGAACTTATATACTAAATTTACACTGACGTGACGTGTGACGACGACTTGACGTCGCTTGCATTCCAACAATTTCGCTCGGGGGAGTCGGTCTGTGGATCCCGACTGATCGTTCATGCTATGAACTGATGAGTGGTGGAGTCGGATAGCTCGACAGACCTCACGCGCGAGGAATACCCGCTTGAACTTCCGGTCAAGTCGGATATTCTCCTCTCCCCTTCCCGGACCTCTCGTTCTTCGTCCCCACTCCTAAGCAGCTGCCTTCTCAGAACAACTGGCCTGAAACTGAAATCCTTTTTAACTTTCATCATCTATATATGGTAGTGTTTTTCCATCTAAATGATGAAACCGATTACTTGGATTTTTTTAGTAGCATGACGGCCTTAGATGTCTAGACTCGGACTTGGAGCCGTATATTCAACAACAATAAAAAAAGCATAAAGAAATTTAAGCAAGCTCTTCAAGTTGGCGGCTCACAGTTCCTTCCCCGACTATCTCACAGCCTTCTCATGTGGCTGCAGATGCCAGGGAGCAAGCACCTCATCCTTGAAGCTTGAGATTGTAGTTGGCAGTGGGCACATAACGCTTTTCATATTACTAATCTTAACGGAGGCTGGGGCGTCCAGTTCGAAGTGCTTAATAGTCTCCAATGTCTTCACCCGTGATGGAATCACCGCTGTATGATGATTGACCTCAATCATGGCGTGGATTGTGCATCTTAATCTAATCCCATGGCCATGACGAGTCGTTCACTTTCACCGTCCGCGACTGCAGCCTCATCCTTCCGCGCCAGAGCCCGAGGAGTGTAGGCTATGCAACAGCAGTAGAGCGGGTCGACCCAATGTGGAGCCACTAGTTTTTCCCAAGCCAACTTGAACCTCTTCGCTTCACTCGTACGCTTTGAGATATTGTGCCGTAGGCATCGACGAGCACGTGGAGAACGGAGATCTTCGCCATTAATCGAGGGGAATTAATATTTGTCGATAAGGCCAACTTATCATCACCCTCCTCCTAAAAAAAAAAGTCTGTTGTTTTGATCCTGCGGTGTATTTTCAGGGAACTTGGGCGATGATGGGGAACATAATATTCCACCTGAACATACTTTTTGTAATCGAAACCCTTCGCTAGCAGTAAATTGACCATCACGGTCGTAGATGTTTACTACCCACATCTCGCACAGTCATCTAAACAGCCCAGTGGAAGAGAGTCAATTCGCAATGTAGCATCGAAAAAAAATTGCATCAAACCGTATCGACACAGAGCATACTTTCCTGTGAGATAATACGGGGCGTTGAAAGACTGAACAAAATAATATGTGAGCAATCGCCCGAGTGTAGCCGAACAGCATTGAAAGTAAAAACTGTAAGGGGATATTTATCACTGAAAGTTCAAATCCATATCATGCGGAGAGTACCTGGGCTTTATGGTGCATTGTTTTACTGCCAACTACCATTGAGCGTGAAAGTGATAAAAATGGAAAGAGTCAGCGGGAACGACTAGCATGTAAAGCTTCTTAAACGTATCCCTGGTACTAGTACCCTTGCCGAATGTTGTCAGGGTCATTCATTGAATTCGTGTGAGTGTCGAAAGAAAAGAGAACACATGCCAAGATGGGCATGTACCTCCCGTAAGCCTGTGGGTGACTTGAAAAAGTAAGACAAGTGGTGTAGCAGATATATATCTGTACTAGTAGACTTCAAGTTGGAGGTGAGATAGTCGCACTGCATACTATAATTAATTGATTATACCGTACAGAGGGAGGTGCCAATGACTTCTTGGCTCACGAGAGAAAGGTAAACTATCAAGAAGACCTCAGGGTAACAGGCTGTAACAGGTCATTAGCATACGCATATTTACCATCAAATTGGTCGGGCCGTACTAGTAGAGGGGAACCTGTGGTTCATATACAAAAGGCGTTGTACTACTGGCACTGAAATCAGGAACATGGCATTACCCGCGGTCTGGAAGCCAATTACTTTCGTGATTGAAATGGTGTCCTCAAGGTCTCGGTTGAATTGTTGGACCACGGCAAGACTTGCCGAGAATATTAGATTACATCATATTTGAAATCAGCTTCTCTACAGAACTCGAACGGGGTGTGGATGGAACCTTTTTTCCTCCGTATTGCAAGGATCTTGGGAATTACTTCGCTTGAGTGGCGACGGGTACAGTCGGTGCTGAAAGCCATTTAATTGCAATGGGAACATCCATGAGTACTTGTTGACGCGCCGCGCATACTTATTGACATTTCCGACCATCAAATGTTTTCTAGAGCGCTCTAGACCTCACAATGAGCACGAACCATCCCAGAGAACAAATTATGGGAAAGAACGAAATGAGCACTGGTTACGGTACGTTGTCTATCGTCCATCGCTTGTTTGACTTCTTTCACGCTAAGAACCTGGTTGCAGCATGATCAGCTCACAAATTAAGCAACCCAGATATTAACGTCCTCGCCATATTCTCTCTTCACAAATAAGCTCAAGAAGTCACAGCTAAAAAGCTCAATGTGCCTCGGTCTCGCATGTGACGTTAGTATTTTTCTGTGACTGAGAAATACGGTATGTATCTGTCTTTTGATTTAAGTCTATTTAATTTTCGATCTCTACCGTCCGACAGTTTTCCAGGAGCAGGCTGGATCAATAGGCCATGGGACCTGTGAGTCATTGGTAACGATTATCTAGTATTGTTTGGGACAAAAAGGGGAGTTATGAATTATTCGCTCACCTGATATACTCATTCTGGAAGGATGAAAAGTGGAGACTTTCAAGCGAGTCCCCTATCCTAATGTTACGATCAGGGGATAGGCCGCCCATGACCATAAGAGGAAATATCCGTGACAGCCTTCATACGATGAGTTGGAAATGTTGGCAGACTGTCATAGATGACGTACCAACTAAAGAGCAGTGTGAGCTCTCCCCTATCGTTTTGGTTTCGGTTCTGAGGACAATGCTTAAGGGTGTATAAAATTGTTCGATAGGCGTATATCTTGTTTAGGTCAAATGACAACTTTCACCTCCATGCCATCATGTAGAAGCAGCATCATATCAACAATACTTGACGGTAACCCGTGTTTTTGTAAATGCAAGTCGACTAGCCGTCGCCCATGCAGGTGTGCAATTTCCGAGTCATCTCTGGTTTTCACCGCCATCCTCACCTCTTGCCGTGCAGTGACATGGGAGTTCCGTTGCCGACCCTTAAAATCTTTGTCATCTCGTGGGCTGTTTCCGAAAATTTTCTATTCTGTGAACAATATGTATCCACGGGTCCAGGAGAACAGTAAGTGCAATGGAAGGTGTGCCTTGATCCTTTGTTTTCGCTGCCACATCCTGTTAGGTATATCTGGGCCGGAACTTGAAATACACAGCAGTCTTGGCAGCTTCATGTGACATTGAAGTTTCACAGCGGCACGATGGACAGCTCGCACAGCTATGGCAAGCATTTTTTGTGTGTGTAAAGATCCCGTCCATTAAATTTCTCCAGAAGCCGCCTACACACGATATACCCGACGCGCATCACTGCTCACGTGAATGCGAGTTTTCCCATGTTCCTAGGGCGGTATCAAGGTCTTTCCTCTCTGTCGCCAGATCAGATCAGTGCTCTCGCATTGAAGCTGGTAGTTGGATCGTCTACTAATTGTAGCTTCTTATCTTAGGACGGTCCTCTTGCTAGACTATGATCTAAATTGTTGTACATTTATATCTCTCTCAGGTTAAGTAAGGATCTATCCAACCAAGCATCTCTGTGGCCACACGTACTCTAACGCAATAGAGTTCCCGAAGGCACAATTATCTCATGTCCTTCTCTGTGCAACAGAAGATCGAAAATGGCTGTGTGAACTCAATATCGCGGAAAGAAAGTGTACCAGGGCCATTGAATGTGTGTATCGCCAACCTCATATCATGACATTTTTTTTGAGTTTTTCTTCTCGCAATTCAGGACTCTAGCGAGTCTGTGAGCGCCCAGTAAATGGGGAAAACTATGGAGAGAAACGTGGTACCTGTATTTTGAACGCTTCCAAAGCCAAGACCGGCTAGGTCGTACGCCGCTCATGCATTCTCTATAGGAATTTCGCCTGTGCGGGTCATGGGTTACACTCTGCCTTGGTTGGAAGTTAGCAATGCGTACCTTGACGTTCCCGCAGAGTATAAAGTCTCGCACGGACCTCAGCTTTTCTCCAGTTCAACAACCTCGTCGAGCTACACTTCCCTCACGACTTCTTTCAAACATGTTCCATAAATTCTTTGCCTCTCTCTCCGTCATCTCTCTCCTTGTATTGATGGTTGCGGCCAACGGCTCCCCCACCACGGTGTCAGTGCCTACTGAGACCAGTGTTTCACAATGCAATGCGGATAACGACTTTGGTACGGCACCTTATCTGAATTTTGGAAATGATTTCATGCTTCCCTGCTCATTCTGCTCTGTCTACAGCGTACTGCTGCACCGAATCGAGTTTTGGGATACTCAGCTCGTTCTCACTCCTGGATCAGGACATTATAAACCTGATTGCAAGCCTCCTCAACATTGTCATTCCGGCCGATGTAGGGGTCGCCCTTAACTGTCCCACTATCGTGTAAATACTTCATGTCACTGTCTGAAGATCTAACCAACAGGTGATATCATTTTAGGGGGGACTCTTGTAGTGCAACGGCTGTCTGCTGTGAGAACTCCGGCAATAATGACAATAATGTGGTCAGTCATATCATTACTTTGCACTGCACCAATTTGATCAAATACCTACTAGGTCGGCTTGGGTTGTGGTGCCATTTCTCTTTGATTGAATCACTCCACGAGTTCAAGCGCATATTCGCATTCCAGGGTTGTACATACCCCCGGGATGAAAAGATGGGGCGCATATACAGGTTGAATGTTCTCCTGCTTTTGAAATTTGTAACAGTTGTACCGCGCGGCTTTTTTTTACCCTTCCTGGGTCGCGTCTCTAGGCCTTCGTGGTCATTTTGGAATCAATGTTTGGTTTTTTTGGCTTTATCATTGAACTTTGCGCTTGGTGTGAACTTTGGTCCAGCTCATGTGTCAGGAATCACCCTCGAGAGTCGAGATGCACCAATGAAATTGATAAGAAAATTAATCTGAAATTGATAGAGTTTTCAATTCTCATAGCGCTGTCAGGACAGAACGAGGGAGAGGGGGTTCAAACGCGGGTACGTAGGCTCGGCCAGGAGTGGCGAGCATGGGATGCGAGGATGAGTGATCGGACTATCGGAGTGACCTGTCACACTCAGTCACGGTATTAAGCCTTTCATCACCAGCCTGCGTCTCACCAGGACCATCAGGACCCACCCCGCCCCATGTTTCCAACCCTCCCTTCCTTCGTCTCGCTTCCCTATTCCCAGCCTTTCAAACGCGCCGCGCTAGGGCTCTTCCACGGCAAGACCAAGCTCTACGGCAACAATGTCCCTTTCTCCAAACACAAAACACGCCGAACGTGGCTGCCCAACTCGCATAAACACTCCTTGTACTCAGAGATCATGGAGGGATGGATCAGAACGACGGTCACCGCGAGAGCGTTGAGGACGATTGATAAGGTGCGTGGTGTCGTGAACTTGAATGTGCTGATTGCATCCCCTTATTTGAGGTGCTTCTTGTGTAGATGGGTGGAATTGATAATTATCTTCTGAAAACGCGGACGGAGTTGTTGGGCTGGGAGGGTATGCGGTTGCGGGTTATGGTGAGGGAGAGGAGGCAACAGCAGCTCGCGGCCCAGGCTGCAGTGGCGGATCAAAGCGCGCTGTCAACCGCATCGCATACTGCATCAGCGTGACGGCTGTGAGAAGGTATCTGTGTGTCTTTTATGCAGTCGGATCTTCCTTGAACGTTGTTTGCCAGCTGACTTTGGATATTCCTACAGTGTATCATATTATTTCATAGATTTCACGGTGAAACTAGATGGGGATATGGATATGTGCAAGCGGGTAAAAGTAATGCTAGACGCATTGGGGTTGGCCACCTCGTGAGGGGATTGCATCCAGTGCGCCATTCTTCATTCTTCGCATTCAAAATTAAACAATGCAGTCTGATAAGCTATCTTTGCACCCAAGTCATTAAGTTCACACAAGTGAGTAAAACCGCGTCAAGGAAACGGACAGATGGGAGATCGAAATCGAGATCGAGCGAGCGAGAGGGAGAAAGAGGAAGGAAAACGGAAACAGTCGAGAGAGAGAAAAAAACTTAATAAACAAGTGCCGCAAAGTGCCGTCGTGACGAATCCAACCATATGTGAATGTGGGTTGAAGGAATGAGGTTGAGGTGAAAGGTCGTATGTGCTAAATGTATCCCATGTACGTGGTGTTGCTAACTTGCAATCCGCGTCGAGTAACTCGAGTCCACCGTTGCTGGTGTTACTGGTCGGGTTCCCGGCCTACTGCTGGCTTTGCGTTTCCACCACTTGCGTCCGCTCCCCGTACTCGAACCATCATACCCCTGATCGCTCGTATTAGCACTCGGGCGCAGGCTCGAGTCAAACGATCCCCGACTTGTGCCATCAGTTCCATCCGACGGCGTTGATTCCTGCTTCAGCGATTCGGGGCCTGGTGGCGGCACTGGTGGCGTGTAGTACGTAAACGGCGACGGATTACCCGAGGAGCTGGGATACGGATTAAAAATCGCTTCAATGAGCTCTTCAGTCGGATGTAGCCGCTCTTTCCGTGGCTGTGTCGGTTTTTTCGGCACGTCGAGTGTTTTGCTACTCTCCGAGGAGGCGTGCCTCGCGCTGCCGACTCGCCAGCGTTTCTTGGGCCGTGTGTGCTCAGGCTCTTCGAGCGTAACATCCATAAGCTCCTCGGGTTCCTCAACGAAACCCTGGTCTGGGCGGAGGAACTCACCGAGTGTGCTGGAGAGCCAGGGATCGTCTGGGTGTGTGTATTGGTTGAGGGTGGGTAGTGGCACGTCCGTCGCGCAGAGGAGGGTCTTGATGCCGGCTTTGATCTCCTCTTTCCGGAGCGGTGGCGCATGATAGATTTCCTCGCCCGATATCTGCGACATGGTGATCGACATCTATTATGACATAAGGTGAGACACACGGGCGGTTGGGATGGGTAGCCTTACGTTCAGCATGGCGTTGACTTTGCTCCGGCGGAGGAGGTAGTTGCGGGTGACGGTCCCCGCGTTGGCGTACTCGGCCAAATTCACTTCGACGTGCCCCAGACGAGGGTTCAGAGGTGCCTCTGGGTCGTGTGGGATAACGCGCTGCGGTGTGTATTAGTCAGGACCGAGAACGGAGATGCTCGGGCGTACCTGCATGACGGTTAGCTTGAGTGCGCTGGGGAGTAGCGCGAGCGAGTCGCGTTCGATGGATATCTGCACGACGACGTTGATCTCGCTCTCGAACTGGATCTTGAAGTCGCGTAGGGGGAGGAATGGTGTGTAGCCACGCACATCGTTGCGGTAGTCTATGGGTGAGTCGTCGGAGACTCGTGTGTCGAAGGAGGATGAGGGTTGGAGGAGGGAGCTGGAGCTTGAGGTGCTCTGCTTTGAGCGAGAATACTCGCGCTCGCGCTCTAACGAGTCCGGGCGGGCGGTGGCCGGATGAACGGTCAGATTAGGCACATTTAATTCCTGCTGCTGCTGCTGCTGCTCCGTATTCACCAACGCTTCCATATCATATGGCTCGCGTGCAACTTCCTTGCCCTTGCCATTCACACTCTCCATGCGTGTCTCCGAGTGTTTTTTCTTTTCGAGCTTGCGCGCTATCGCACGCCCGAAGGTGAGGGGTAAGCCAGCGCTGTTGACAGCCTGGAGGTCGTGAAACTTCCACTTGATCCTGAACTCGCCCGACATGAGTGGTACGCTCTGCAGCTCATGGATAACGAGTTTGACGTGGAAAGAAGCGTGTCGTGGCAGGGGTAGGAGGTCCCGGAGGTGGGTGACGACGGTGCGTCCGTTGTGGGTGCTGCTGTGCTCTGTGCTGTTGATAGACATGGTCAGGCAGGAATCATAGACGTGTGAGACTTTGAGCTCATCAAAGTGGGCGGTAGGGGCTGGGGAAAAATTGGACCATGATAAGTTGTGGCGGCCAAGTTGGGGATGGGGCGGCGCTTTAACCTCTTCCTCATCGGGTCACACCTGAATCTTATCACCCGCCTTTGTAGTTTCAAGACAGCAGCTGATACTTAGCAGGAGCGCAAATGTCTCGGATGTCCTACTTGTGTTGTTGACGCTCATGGCCGCTGGATGTGCTTTGGTATTAGAATGCAGGGAACGAATTGGATCATCGGGCAGTCTCCCGGTGGTTTTCAAATGAAGTTGCCAAATTGGGTGCAGCTACGACACAACTTACACCAGCTTACACCCGAGTCCGTCAGACTCGGTCAGACTCGGTCAGAGTCCGTTTGCAGGACCTGGCCGGAGGAACAATGCGAGAACGCGACAGCCAAGATGGATCATGCCCGGATCGTGTCGACAGTGTCGACAGTGGATCCCAGAGACCACTTCCCCACCCACTGTCTATTGTTCCCCGAACTTCCAAGGCATCATAGAGCCAAATGTTCTTCCTCAAGGCCTCACCCTCACTGTCTGGAACGATGACGGATCTGTGCAGGAGAGGCAGATATTTTCATCTTGTAGCAAATAAGCGCATTCTGGTTGATATCAGACTCTGATCGGGTATGCATCTAACTTATCATTGACGTGGCTAATGTGACCATGTGACAACGCCATCCGTGCCCGCTGTGACGCACACACTCTGGAGTCCAGCTGTCTCCCGTTCAATGTTGCTTCCCCCCAGGATGGATTCCTTCCCAACCCACTATCGTGATTTGGCTCAGCCGTAGTGTTTGGTCACAAGACATGAGATTGTGCTGTATGTGTTGGATTATGAAGACTGACGAAGCCTCAAGCTTGTTGTTGGTACCACAAAACACCACGTGCAAAGGACTGGTGATTCAGTTTCATTGATTTTGTTTTAAGGCATACCATGAATAAATCCACGGATAACCTGTAGCACAGCATAATAATGTCCCCTGAGATCACAATTTTGTCCCTGAGATTGGGATTGTGTCCCACGATTTCATAGCTATTGTCCTTTCCACACACCAATTTTGTCTCCACAATCAGCAATATTTGTCCCAGAATGGAAACATTTCTGTCCCAGCCCCAGCGTGTTTATGTCCCAATGCCAACCAATTACTCTAAAACTAGGTGTGTTCTCTTCCTCTCCCTCAGGAGTCTCTGTGGAAGTTGTCTGATTTCATTTCACACATGTCATTGTTCTTCCACATTCGACCTCTCCCCCAATCTGCTGCTCATCACGCTAGGCTTTCCCACTGTTAAGGACTGGGTCAGACATTGGTCAGAAATGGGTTGGAGCTCTCCTTGACCAAAATCGGAAAGTTGCGATATTCGGAAATGCATGGAAGATTGGATGACTCAGAAGTCAGAGATCTGAAGCTGATCTATATGGGCGTTGGCTTCAACTTATGGGTTGCACCCTCTTAGATTTCTAGTGCCCTGGTATTTCGGACTGAAGACCGGACAGGATTATCGGAGATCCAATGGTTGGGTCTATTTCAGAAGAGATCAGTGACAAATAGTAAGTCGAGACTTATTGAAGATGAGCGGAAGATTTCAGGTGTTCGGGAGTCAGGGTAAACAATGCGGGGAAGGGATAGGGTAATGATAAATAAATATTGAGTAAGAATGTAGCTTTATGGAAAAGCGAGTATAATCAATGAATGGATTTTGGAATGTCAGAGATGTCAGGGTCAGGATAATTGGAATACCAAATAAAGGTTGAAAGGATAAAGACTTTATTGCTGATAGGACTTGGCGTGTTGAAGTGTAATAAAAGATACAGTGATATAGGGTTTGGCAAGATGTATCAAGTATAACGAGATAATAGGTTTATTGAGATATAATGAGATATACAAGGGAAAGAAAGCTTGAACAAGGAAAAGCATATTTAAAGGAATATGCAGAATTCCAGAAATCGGAAATGAAGAGATAAGGTGCATGATATGGAGTTTCGGAATCGGAGCAAATATGGAAATCAAGATAGAACATACAGGGATAAGATCAAGATGGATTGTGAGTGAGAATGATAAAATGGGGGTATATTGGAAAAAGGCGGAGAAGGGCTTATCGGGATGTGGAAAATGTCGGAATAACAGAAGCCAGATCTGGGATCTAACACCCACCCTGGACTGCCACTATGGTTCATACCTCAATGTTCTCATTTTGACAATGCAGCTGGAAGTCAATCAAGCAGGCATAGAGAACTGTGTGCTCAATGTTGTATCTGGCAGGTCCATCAGTCTTTGACTGCTCTTCAACTACATCTATTTCTGAAACATGATGACAGACATGTCCTTTCTTTGGTATGTGTATGTTCATCAATGTTATAGTGATATCTGTGTTGATTTTACTATCTATGTCCCACCACAATGTGGTTTTCAGGCCTCCGTATGTGCTTTTTGTTAGAACCCAGATTCATTCCCAGCTTTTCCACCTTTCTCCAACATATTCCGATTATTTCCGATATCTTTCCGATTCATTCCACCCATTCTACTTATCCCTGTTCCATCTATATTTAGTCACTTCTTATCAAGATCTACATCGGTCTTATGCCCACATGTACCCTTACCTCTGATTCCTGTATTCACTCCATTTCAGATTTCCACACTTTGTATCTTTCCAATTCAGTTTGTATCTATTCATTATATACGACCCTTGCATGTACTTCATTCTTTAGTTTGAATATTGACCCACCTTGACTCAATGTCTTCTCACTCCATCTCCAAGTCTTATCCGACTTTCCATTCTCCGACTCCTCTGACCTTCTCTGATTTTTCTGATATCCCAACTTTCCGAAATACCAGGACATGAAGGATCCAAGAGGGCGCAACCTATAAGTTGAAGCCGATGTCTGTACGTTCAGATCCCGAACTCTGAACTCCAACATTCCAACAATTCTGACATCCAATGAGAAGAAATCCAGTTCATGACAGTATATTCAAACTGAAACTCTTGATCCATTCACCATGCCTTCTACCAGATCTTGTACTGTCACTGGAATCACAAACCCTGGATCCAGCTTTCTGAATGATGAACCGGAAGGTGACCCCAGTGACAATGACAATGTTGACAACAATGAGGATGACGATAAGGATGAAGAAGATGAAGGGAAGGCTATGCTAAAAGCTTTGAAACAGATAGCCAAGCATGTGGGAACTCCAAACAAAAGTCAAACCAGAAAAACCAAACTCCGTGAACCTGACACCTTCGACGGATTGGATTCCCAAAAACTCCATCCCTTCCTCCTTCAGTGCAAACTCCACTTCCACAACCGTTCTCAGACTTTTTCTAGTGACAAAGCAACAGTTACTTATGCTATCTCTTTCTAAAAGGGACAGCTTTAGATTTTTTCGAGACTGATCTCTTAGACAACGACACCTTTCAAGACCTGTCTTGGCTTACAAGCTATCGGGACTTCACAACAGTACTCTGGGGGGGTTTCAGAGCTTATGACCCCATCGGCAATGCAGAAACTGAACTCGACAATCTTTGAATGCGCAACAACCAACGCATCACAAAGTTCATTGTAGAGTTCAACCACCGTGCCGCTAGAGTCAATTGGGGTGACACCGCCCTTTGTAGGAGTTTTTATACTAAACTTCCTGATCATATTAAAGATACTCTTGCAACCTGGGAAAAAGCTGACACACTTCCGGAACTCCGACAACTCGCACAAACCATCGACAGCCATTATTGGGAACGACGAGGTGAGGTCAACTGCGCCACCACTTCCAACAACAACTACTCTGGTAATAGCGGTAAATTGGACAAGCAAGAATTCTGATCAAACCAGTCGCAGAAGAAGATGAACAACAACAACAATTTGGTTTCCTCTTCTTCTGCCAAACCTCAGTCCTCTGCGCCGAATTTCTGCAAAACTCCAGACATTTCCAACATACTTGGGAAAGACGGAAAACTAACCCAGCAGGAAAGACAGTGACGCATGGACCTAAATCTTTGTATGTTCTGCGGAAAACCTGGACATATTGCAAAGGATTGTCCGTGGTCAACCTCCCTTAATGCTCAATCAAAGGCCCGAGCGGCCTCCGCAATTCCAAGCAAACCCAAGTCCAAGGCCGAACCTGCGGCTGTTACGGATTCAAAAAAAATAATAAGCAGCTCTGAGACCTCTGCACAGACCCAGAGCTGTGTTGATTCCATCTGTGCATTTTCCGAGGTTTGACTCAACACTTCCACTCTTTTGAAATCTGATTCTCTTACCATACTGTTGACTTCTGACATTATTCCAAATACTAATATCCAAGCTCTTGTGGACTCTGGTTCCACTCATAGACTCATCATTTGCTTCCAAGCTTCCACTGGAATTCCGCAATTTCGACGGCACTTCTAACGTCTCAATCACGCAGATTATCAATATGCCAATCCATTTTCCATCTGGTGAAAATCAGGTTGTTATGATGTATGTAACACTGCTTGATTATAGCTGCTCCATCATGCTCAGACACAACTGGCTCACCCGCTACAATCCGTTGATTGACTGGGTATTGGGTAGTATATCATTCTGCATTCCTCAGCAGCAAGATTCAATTCTGATGTCACTCTCCACAAAATCTGCCTCTGCAGTCTCTGGAATCCCAAAATATGATTGCACGGACACCCCTCTGACATCCAAGCAAAACTCACCTATTGACCTAGTCCCTGCTTCCGCGTTTGCGCACCTTTGCAAACTGAACAACAAGGAGATCTTTCAGTTATGGGTAATTCCAAAAGGAAAATCCACTTTAGCCATTGATGCTTCCCCAAACCCCGATCTGACAGCCAATCTCAATGGTGTTCCATCGGAATATCATGAGTTTTCTGACATCTTCAGCAAGAAGAAAGCAGAAATCCTCACCGATCACTGACTGTACGATCTCATGATTGACTTGATAGAGGGAGAGAGTCCCCCCTTGGGAACCATTTATTCCCTATCTCCAGTTGAGCTAGAAACACTCCAAAAATTCATTGACAAGGCTCTAGCCATAGGATTTATCCGCCCTTCACTTTTTCTGCATGGTGCTCTGGTACTATTCTTGAAGAAGAAATTAGGTGGACTCCAATGTAGTATCGATTTCTATGGTCTCAACAAAATCACAAAGAAAGACTGATACCCACTTCCCCAACTTTCCAACTCACTGGAAAGCCCTGGAAAAGCGTGGATTTACAGCAAAATCGATCTCCGACATGACTACCATCTAGTCTGCATTAGAGAGGGCGACAAGTGGAAAACCACCTTCAGGACCTGATACGGTTCCTTTGAATGGCGCGTTATGCCCTTCAGTCTCACTAATGCACCAGCTGCTTTTCAGTGATTCGTGAACAATATATTTGGCAACATGCTCAACATTTTGGTCCTCATCCATCTGGACGACATCTTAGTCTATTCCAACAATCTGGAAGAGCACCAAGAACATGTCTGCAAAGTTCTCCGACGTCTCCAAAAAAACTGACTGTCCACAAGATCCAACAAATGCGATTTCCACAAGACCATGGTAGAATATCTCAGATACATGCTCTCCCCTGAAGGACTTTCAATGGCAGATGACAAGATCAAAGTAATTCAAGAATGGCCCAAACCACGAAAAGTAAAATACTTCCAATCCTTCCTAGGTTTCGCAAACTTTTACCGACACTTTATTCATAATTACTCTGACATTGCAATTCCGCTTACCTGACTCACTTGGAAATCCATACCTTGGAATTTTTCTGATGAGTGTCAGAAAGCCTTTGAAACACTTAAAAAAGCCTTCACCACAGCTCCGATCCTCACACACTGGATTTCCTATTGCCAACTGATCGTGGAAACTGATGCTTTCAACTATGCCCTTGCAGCAATCCTCTCCATCATTTCTCCGGAAGATGGTGAAATTCACCCTGTAGCCTTTCATTCTAGGACTTTCACTGTCCTGGAATTAAACTACAACGTTCACAACAAGGAATTACTCACAATTTTTGAAGCTTTCAAGATTTGGCAACATTACCTCGAAGGTTCTGGTTCCACCATTGACATTGTAACCGACCACAAAAACCTCAAATACTTCGCCACCACCAAGCTTTTAACCCAACGACAAGTCCGATGGTCGGAATACCTATGTCAGTTCAACCTCGTTATCCCGGAAAACTTGGAACAAAACCCAACTCTTTAACTAGATGATGGGATGTCTATCCTAAAGAGGGGAGTAGCGACTATGCCAGCAGTAATCTGCACAATTTCTGCCTGGTTTTCACTAATGAATAGCTGCCCTCCAAGCTACATGTCTTAATGTCATGATTCTCCACGTAGTTACCATCATGGATTTTGAGAAACTTCACGAAGAAATCTGACAATCCATTTCCTCTGATCCCGCAATCTCTGATTATTCTGCACATCCTCTGACACCCTGATGGTCAGTTGACCCTCAAGGACTTCTCTGACTCGACAACCGAATCTACGTTCCCAACATTAACGACCTCCAACTCTGTGTTCTACAATATCTGCACAATCATCAAATCTCCAGACATTTTGGACAAAACAAGACACTCAGCAATATCAGATGTGAATATACATGGCCAAAACTACACGACTTCGTGATTTCCTATGTCAAATCCTGCACAACATGTATGCGATCAAAATCCCAACGACACCGACCTTACAGATTCCTTGAGCATTTACTGATTCTGCCAAGACCATGGAATTCCATATCCTTGGACTTCATTGAGCCGCTTCTGCTTTCATTGGGTTTTGACAGCATTCTTGTTATCATTGACAGACTCACGAAACAAAGCCATATTCATTCTGACAGTCATGATGATCACTTCTCCAATGCTCGCTCAGCTTTTTGTTCTCCACGTCTTCTCCAAACACAGTGTTCCAACTCACGTCACCTCTGATCGAGGTTTGGAATTTGTGTCTTCCTTTTTCCGCACACTCGGAAAGGTGCTAGACATGAATCTCCACTTCACTTCCAGTTATCACCCCAAAGGCGATGGACAAACTAGGGCATCTCACGAGTACCACCACACCCGCATATATACCTGTACTCTTGAAAAAATGGAGAGTACAGATATGAGATTTGGTCAAACATTTACACGTAAATACTTGCAAGTACAGGTAGAGTTGGATGGTTTTTTTTTGTATTCTCTGTTGCTTCACATAGCCGAACACAATGAGGTATTAGTACTGCCCCATGATGCCTCTTCACATAGACTTTGACTGGAAGATGCAATGGCCAGATGTAATGCCGCGATGGAAGGATGGGGGGAAGAGAGCTACACACACGCATGTGATCTCTGCTGCTTGATATACGAAAATGACGAGGGTGATCTGGGTGAGTGAAAATGTATGGTGGCCCCAACTCAACTGACCTGGACCACTGCGGTAGTGAAGTTGCAAGGCTTTTGGACGGGAACACCATTGGACACCCATGTTGTGTGATCCACGACTGTAAAGTGCCTTTGTCAAAGGTAGGCCGTGATATCTACTGTCCTGCACATCTCAGGTATGAGGCCAAGTGTGCAGTGACGACATGTGAATCAGCCCATGGGGAGGGGTTCCTCACATGTCCACAGCTCAATCACCGCTCTTTGGAGGTGGCTTACTGCAAAAAGGGTGTGGCATTCTTCCAAATGTACGATAAGATCAAGAAGAGAGCTGAGGGGTCAGCAAGTGACCCTGGAAGCATAGATGGAGGTGGTCCAAATGAAGTCGTCATCGTGGAGGGGGATGATGCTGGCGACAGTGTGCCTGTCTTCCTGGGGTGTGATGAGAAGTCACCTGCTGGAAATCAAAGGCTGTGTGCACAATTTGGTCAAAGGCAGACACACAATGAGCAGTTGATGATCAGGCCATGTGGGGTTATCATCTCCAGGGCGACTTTCTTTGGGTCAGAGGCAATCTCTGCAGTGAGGGTGTGTCCTCATCACTGCCAGCATTGACTGCGACTGATGTTGGCCTGCAGCAGTTCATGTTAGCCACTTTTCCAACTCTGGAGTCGATGCCTGAGGCATTCTTCTACGATACGAACTGTGCACTGCTCAAACATTGTTGAAAGATTGGCTGTCACCATTTCGATCAGATGGCGGTCGTGGTGGACGTGTTCCACTTCCAACGTAAGCATAAGGAGTCTGATGGGTTCTGCCAGGAGCACTGCAACCCAGCTTTGTTCCCGGAACTGTATGTGAATGGCAGATGGGTATTCAACTCATCCATAGCGGAACAGACCAATGTTTGGTTCGGTGGGTTCCTGGCCATTGTGCGGGAAATGTCAGCTGTGCGATTCAACTTCTTCCTGGACGAGATGATCAAGCAGTGCAACCGCTTCACGATTGCAGAACTGGCATGCAAGGGTCATCACCCTTGGAATGTCCCAATGAGAGCCCTGTTCCCAGTGGGGCAACACACACAGCCGACAACGCTGTCGCACATGGAATAGCTGGTTTGTGTGTGTATTAATACATGTTTGTGATTGCACAGAGTGGGTACAGTGAGACTGTAAGTGTACTGTAACATGGCGATGCTGCCTGACCATGCATATGGTCATCATTCGTGATGTTCACGTTATGGACATGGGTGATTCAATGTGCGTGGACTACAGAATGCCCTCACAGCAAGGGGGTCCTGGCTGAATCTCATGGACCATTAAGACTGCAACCACATCACTCACGCACCACCAGCCATTGACACTGCGAAGACTTTATATTCACGCATACTTGTGGGAGTGAATCTAAATGTCTGTGACATTTGGAGCCAGAGATGGCAGGTGCAATGCCTCACAGGCAGTGCCACAGATATGGGTGCCCTTGTGGTACTCCATAACGGTGTGACCTCCATCAGAAGGGCCCAGTGCAGGATCCCCTGCATGTCCACTAATGCACCAAGCCACTATCATCAGCATGGGTCCACGTGTGGAATCACCTCTCAGACTTACTGTGTGTGCCTCACGAGATCAAAAATCACAAACTGGTCTCTGACCATGCAGCCTGGTGACAGACATCATGAATCAGCATTGCCACCAGGCTGAGAATACAGCTGTTCGCGTGTGTGGCTAGTTTACCTTGAAAGTCTACAAACACCTCAGCACCTCCTGTTTCAATGAATGCAAAATGTGTGACTGCGTTGAGCATGTCCTCAAGTGGAGTGAGATCCCCAGTGGTACCCAGGGGATACAAGACTGCCTTGTGGTCCTCCTGTCCCAAATCCTCTTGCATGTACCAAAAGATTCCCCCTGGCGTTGACAAGCATGATACTCGACAGCGCCTACTACACTACAAAAGACACTCACTGCACACGCGCCTATCTTCATCAGCTTTCGCCAGACCAGCATCTGCTGTGCTACCTCCAGTCCGCCA
>MU134821.1:26822-46179 GCA_015039355.1 Ramaria rubella | reverse complement strand
GGCCTATCTGAAAAGCAAGCTGAACAGGTGGTTAAGAAATACAAGTTGCACCGGAAAGTTGGGCAGGGCATTTTTATGGATATTAATATGATTACATCATATTCAGCTTCTTTTCAGACCGGGAAGATTCAAATAAATATCCAGACTGTTTTAAAAGATGAATTAAAGGCTTTATATATTTTTGGCTATTTTTCCCAATTTTCTTTTGGCTATTTTCACAGGAGAGGGTCAAAAATTTCAGTCTTAAAATTTCAAACATGTTTTAGCCCATCTGGGTTTTACTTTTCTTACAATAGGCATCTATTAGAACCTCTACATGGTGTTTCATGACATTATCACAACTTTGTGCGGAGGAGTTACAGTTGCGAGTCTCTCACTAAGAAAAATAAGCACCTTGGTTGAGAAGTGACCGACTGCACCGTAGATGTGGTGTGAACAAATGTCACGTGACCTTCGTTCAAACTCTAAATCCAGTGTCACGTGACCTTTGCATTTGTTCGTCTATGCCTCTCATTGCGACACTGGGATGGCAACAATAGTATATTGCAATGCCAGCACTCTTTGCATGGCCAGGAACTGGGCCATGCTCAAGCTGGCACTAGCATAAGGTACAAGATCAAAAGAGACAGAAAATGAGAGGAAGCGGTCAAAGGTGGGTGCGAAAAAAACAAAAAGCTCAAAGCCTTAATGGCTATCAAGCAATGGATTAGTGGTAAAGACGTGAAAGATTAATATAGTTCTACCTATCGAGCGATGGATCAGTGGTAAAGACGCAGTGTGGAATGTATGCATGGTGTGTCTATATACAAAATGAAGATAAAGGAGTAGTAGGGCTGGGACGAACAAAGATTGTGAGACAAAGACATGCAATGCATATAACATGTGTTGGGATAAGTCACATGACTTGCGTCATAGACCGTGGACAAGGCGAGCTTTGTCCAATCCATCTATGCCTCTCGTTGTGACACTGGGATGGCAACAATAGTATATTGTGATGCCAGCGCTCTTTGTGCAGCTGGGAACTGGGCCATGCTCAAGCCAAGTGAGGAGTGAATCAGAGAGACAGAGGCTTGGGAGGATGAGCATTGGGAATGGCCCAATGGAGATGTGCGGAGAGGGAAAGAAGATGGTGTTTATTAGGTTTGATGTATAATTTGTAGGCGTCACTTCGCCAGCGGCCAAGCTGCTGCAGTTTGAACTCGTTGAAGCCTGCCACTGCTGCTGAGGAAGCTCTGCCTTGTCAAAAGCTGTGGCCAGCATATAGAGATGAGTCAAAGCCTAACTGCACAAGGTCGTCTCGAAGTTTGTGGATGAGAGTTGCCCTCAGTAGAGGCTTGCCGTCGTCGCTAACAAATAGAGGCAATTTGGCTGGTCAATGGTCGAATAGGTAGAGGGATTTGAGGCTAGCGACAGGCCATGTGGGCAAGTCAGGTGTGGCAGAGATGTACAGTGAGACTCCTTTTCAAAAGGGGTCAGTTTTCAAAGAAGGGATGGAGAGGATGATATAACTGGGGGAGTGGAATGTTGGTTCAAATCGCACCGAGTGTTATGAACTGGATTTCTTCTCGTTGGATGTCGGGATTTGTCGGAATGTCGGAGTTTGGGATTTGGAGTTGGAAATCGGAATGTACAGATGTTGGCTTCAACTTATAGGTTGCACCCTCTTGGATCCTTTGTGTCCTGGTATTTCGGAAGGTCGGGATGTCGGAGAAGTCGGCTGGTGTAATCGCTCACGTGATGCTCACGTGACCGCACTCCGCGCCATGTTATACCACTTGCTAGTACCACTACTGCCACCACCATCATTACCTCATTTCACTCACCCTGTCCCCGCCGCCTCCATGACTACCACCTCTCCATCCCCATTGATGCCACCATCCTTTCCCCACCCACTTGGCACTCGCTGCAACTACACTACTAGACCTCTGCCCTGTCCCCGCCACTGCCACCACCCTGCCACTGCATGTGGACAGTGACAATCTGCATGCCAAGGCAAGGGATAGTGTATGAGCTGGAATGGGTGCGCTGGGTTGGGACTCAGGGTGTTGGAACTAAGCCCATCCTAAAGGTCTTGGTGGGATTCACCGCCATGATGGCCGTGCATCCAGACACATGGAATGACTGTGTGAATGTTTTAAGTGTTGTTTTAAAACCATCTCTTGTCAAATGCCCACTCTGTCCTTCAGTTTGAAGCCAGACTTACGCTGATGTCTCATCTGTCCGCTGGCTCAAGTGTTGGAACAGATCATCGGTATGCCACGACAATTATAAGTTGCCACCTCCCTGATTATCTTGAATTCTGTAGTTGCAACTTCCAGTAATCAGACCCATAACCATCACCAGTGGCAGCAGCACTCCATGGTTAGCAGCATTGTTCCTCAAGAGTATCGTCCAGTAACAACCCAAGCTCATACTTAAACTTCAATCATGATCCGGTAAGCATGCACTGAGATAGCTGCTTGATTGTGCTGACTTATCTTCAGCAAACCCTTGGCTTTAGAATCATTGTCTCGCAATCTACGACCTTTCCTGCCTATCAACATGCCGGGATCAGGAGCCCCCCAATCTCACCACTGCAGACAGCTTTCATTTGGTGAGCACGTACAAGACTGTTGCACCCGAGGCAGAGGGCGCCACGTGCAAGAGCCACAACTTGACGACCAACAGCCCATCACATGGGTGGCATGAGATCGATCACACCGGGGGCCTTCTTGTCACCTACTCATCAGGCCTCCAGATCAGGGATACAAACAACCTCGGCACCGTGCACAAATTACTCAACTCGAAGACGCTCATTAGGCCTCATTCTCTCAGCTGCAGTCCTTCCGACACCATCAGGCAGTTCAGACGGCTTTGAGTGGGCACATCCATTGCTGGGGATCCTATCTGTCTGCTTTCATTTATCCTCCTTCACCCGAACTAAATATTATCCCTGCAGTACGCCTACACATTTCATCAAGCAGACTTCCTTTATGGACAGGTGTGAACGTGCCGTTGTAGAACAGAGTTCACTCCACTGAGTGTAAGGCCACTCATTTTCAAGTTTGCTTACTTGACCATTTACTCACTGCTATTACCATTTAATTTCTCAGATGACACTATTCCCCAACATGGACGTCTGTCCCACTACAGCTTGAACTTGTGAATGCCATACTGAATCCAGCTGTTCAAGACTGATCCTGGTCCAATGCTCACCATACATTTGGGCCACATAGAATCTCGACGCCAGATCTTCATCACACCCTATCTAGGTAGAAGTACCTGGCACAAACAATATCATCACATAAACCTGTTGCCTGTCTGACCTGCAGTTGATCTTGCAGATTTTCAATGATCTTTCTTATTCCAAAGCTGCTGCATTACAGACTAAAGGCCCTGGTATGATCAGATGGGCTTCACCACTCAAAACACTGGTAATGGTATGATACTGCTCCTTTTGCTTTATCTCCGTGAGTTTTTAATTTTATAATAGGAGGGTTAAAAACATGCTCAAGAGCTCATAGCAGCTCTTAATGCTAAGTTTCAATCTGAATCATCATGAACTTGAAGGCATTCCAACGAGACTTAATGTCACAGTATTAATCTGCCGATACAGGAGGAAGACAACAAGATATATGGTATGTCGTTGATAATAAGGTTGGCACAATGGGCGTCCAGCACCATGACCATCCTGTGGGCCATCGCATACTCCTGCACCAAAATCTTGTCACTGCTATTGCTACCATTTTGTACAAATAAAGGCAAAAAGAGCTAAGAAAGATTGAACAACCCATATATGATTGAATTAACATATAAATAAAGATATGGAGAGCAGTTTGATAGAAATACTAGTACATTGGAACACCCATATGTGTCATTGTGCAGATTTGAACCGGTCTCAGATAGCTATCACAAATGGTGTCCTAATAAGGGAATCAGCTTTTTTGCCACGTGGAGTAGCTGAGAGTTAACAAAAAGTTAGCCAAAAGTGAATCCGTGGGACAACAATGCAAGCCGTGAGATGAAATTTTCTATTCATGTGAAAACTGAGCCACCTCCTAGGAAAATGGGAATTTTTTTGAAATTTTGGTGTACTGGTGCATACGAACGATTCTAAACTCCACTAATGCTACATTATAGAGAATCGTAACCAAATCTAAAAATGGGTGAGCACTTAACCAAATAAATCACAACATCCATGCTAATATTGCAACTGATTAGGCATAAAGTATTTCCACAAATAGGCGGCCTTACAGCCTACCTATTATGTGTAGACATGGTATATGCAGGGGTTGTAAAAACTCCAAGAGAAGCTCAAGTAGGTAAAGCAATATTTGACATCTGCAGAGGGTCATATGCACAAATGATGTTGCTTGGAGTCATCACAACATCTTCAGACGATGAAGAATGTGGGTATACATTCCAAAAGCTACACAACAGAGTCATAGAGATAATGGAGCCAGAAGAAACAGCACAGATGAACCTAGACATATTCACAATGGAACATGCATTGTGCAAACAAAAGAGATTCGGAGACCTGCTATTAACACTGGGGGCATGAGCAAATTTTTAGTGTAAAAAATGTGATAAAAATGCTTTTTCCTTACAGATTATTCATTCACTGTTCTGGTTGAAAAATCTCCCAAAAATGCTGCTTTCTTATCAAATTTTAGAACCTGAAAATCTGGTACATATTTCATATTTCTTGGCATGGGAAATGGACAGAAAATGTGAGAAATAATGAATTTATTCATTGATCTCATGCCACAAAAATGTAAGGACAACCTTTGTTTTTATTGACATTTTCAACAGAAAAGAATCAAAATTTATCCATGATTTCATAGTTGTGGCTTGCTGGAGGGGCATGGAAAAACTTGAGTTTGTACCTCCGCTGGACCGCAGACCACATTTGTTCAAAGTCACACCACAGGCCACATTGCATAGCAACTGGTTTCGGTCAAGATAATATTGCCTTTCTGTGCGTAAGGATCTCTCAAATAAACATATAAAATAGGAAAACCCTACGACTCCGTGATCAGTGATTATGTAACCCTAGTTTCGCATTCAATACCAACATTTGCAAGATGTGTTAACGTCAACCCCTTCCATTCTGGTCGTGCACGTAATATGTGAAGGCGAGGATTAGCTTTGTTTGCCATATCAGCCTGGCTGCCGCTGTTCAATAGTGTGACACGTCCATCAATTCAAGATGTAGTACTAAGCAGACGATTACACACCAGGTTCGTGTAACTTCAATTTCACTGATGACTCTCTTCCATTAATGTTAGATAGAGTATTAGATTAATCCCTGATTTCTTTGCGAGGTAAGCAGTCAAAAGCTTCGTCGTTCTAGTGGTATGTACGCACAATCTGACACAGGGTTTCCGGCTGCTGCAGGGTCGCACTCCGGAATCTGTAGTAGCGTACTTCAGGAATACCTCTCACGGCTGTGCATCCCTATTGGCAGCATCAAAGTTCTCATACTCCATATCCAAGCAGCGCAAGGCAAGGCAAAGCAAAGCCACCGGAAAAGGGAGCCATACCCAATGGGGTCGCGATGACAAAGATGAGACAACTTACATCCTCATCTCTCGTCGTATCCCGCAAAAGGTACCATACAACATTGTGTCATGATAGCACCCACCCATCTGCCTTTACCAGACCCATTCACAGGCAGTTCAGGTCGCTGGCGCTTCTGTGGATCTGCTCGCTCCTGGTCCCGCTTCTGCTGCATCACAGTCATGCGCGCTGAATCTGAAAGGCCTATGAGAAATCTTATCTCTCGTGGGAAAAAATGCAGTACCCATAGTTTTAACCATATAACAATAGTCCTCATGAGTCCAAAAAATGCCGCACAGTGGGTGTTTTTCCACAGGAGTTCATTTTCCACACAGGACAGCTGAGTTTGGCGAGGTGGCACCAGGTCCACTTTGCATCATAAAATGATTCGTGAGTATTCTTTTTCCTCTTCACATGCAACTACTCTGTAATGGCTGTTGACGCATTGGGCGCTTTGACATCTTGTAGATCCAATATCCCAGGAGAAGGTTGCAGGGGCGATTTCCCTAGAAAAAGTTCTGCTGGCCTTTGCGCTAGGTGTACACACCTAGAGACTCTTACTGGAGATGATATTAAGTATGAGCAGTTTGCAGTCAGTGTTTCATTTGATATTCCATCTATCTTCTTCTCTAATTGTTCTTCTCCAGACTTTGCCTCAGTGCCAGGAGTGTGGTTTAGCCTTCCGAGGGATGATTGGGTCAACATGTGGTACTTGTAAAAATGCTAGTGCGTATTTTCAATATAACCTTGGTGTATCTCTTTGATTCCTTTCACTCTGGTTAGAAAATAGGGAGAAGGGGGTGATAGAACAAATGCTCACAGACAAAGCACAGGAACGGTCAAATGCATTCAATGCCCATATCTCACGAGATGGTGCATTGCCTCGAACACCAGCAACGAACCCTCTATCACATATCAACAACCAACCAACGATCTCCATGACCTCCGATGCAATCCTTCAGGCAAAGCAGGCTGTGGGGTCCTCCCATGATACAATTATTATGGTGTGCATGGATGTTCACTACAAAGGCAAGATCTCCCCTGCCTTTGGAGCCACCACGAGATCCATGTCGGAATCGGTCAGCATGACAGGTTTGTTCATTCTTTGGTATTGATGGTGCAGCCTATTGATCCATTGTAGAACTGCATGCTGATGCCATTTCGTTTGTTAATAAGTATTGGGAGAAGACTCATGACCAGACTTTGATGAGGTCTGTACAATCTTGTTCCTATATTGCCCAAGTACTAACAGAATGTAGGGAGGACACTGAATTGAGATGGCATAGCAACTGGCCACCTGAAAACAACATGGAACTCATGTCCATCGGTGAATTCTTCCAGGTGCATCATAGTCTGCCACATGCGAGTGTATACTTTGACAACGTACCGAAACAATATGGAAAAATCAAGGGAAGACATATTTGTTTAGAGCTCTGGATCAGCGAAGAGTGAGTGAGTTTGCACACAGACCATGCCACTTGTTTTCTAAGTTTTCCAGTTCGATGCTCGCACAGATACTGATCCAGGGAGAAAGAAGAGAAAAGAAAAATGCTCCCGCAATGATTTGGAAGAGAGTGATTTCCCAAAGCGAGCACAATGTATGTCTAGTATAGTTTTTGGCAGGATTATCCACATACTGACTCCCTTGTGTGCAGCCTCGGGGCCTATGGAATCTTCTTTCGTCTTTGCAAAATGCAAAATGTCCAGCTCTGGGTGCAAGTGAGGCTAAAGATCACGTGCGCTTACAAATTGCAACATGTGTGGTAGTAGAGCAGACCGGAGAAGTTGAAATTGAGTGGACCAATGGGACCATTGACACGGAGGGGGTCCTGGCAAGGAAACCACTAGCTCAAGGGAAGAGCAAAAGAGTGTACACGGTAGGCTGAGGATTGTATTCAAATGGTTCACTGGTTGATATTGTGCTACAGTTGCATATGGATGAAAAGACATATGTAGCCAAACGTTTCTATGACATAGGGAAAGGTGACGAAAAGGTCAGCGTTGATGATAATGCATCACATCTGGAGGTGGATTTCATCCATTTGAAGAGGGGTGCGTGGTTCTGGGACCGATTCAAAGAAGAGGCGAAGAGACATGGTCGTCAAATTGCAATGGGTGAGTATACTCAGGTCTTTGATCTCTGGGCCCCCTTGATTAATAGCGGTACAGATATGCAATTTGTTGAACCTTTGCTGGCCAAAGAAGTTGTTGGTGTGGAACAGTGCCCATCATTGGGTTCCAATTTCTCACGGGATGATGTCGAGCTGTCTGAAATACAGGCCATTTACTGGTTGCTGGAAGAGTGGCGCACGCTTGTTGTGAACAATTACAGCTACACGCTGAACCATCCAGATCAGAAAAGCCTGAAAGGTGCAACAATTGTGGTGTTTGCCCATTTTTGTTGGCTGTACAGCCAACAGACGCTGGTTTTCGCAGATATGCAGGGTATTTGACATTTCAAATTCCCTGTTAACATCTTGTAATTGTTGCATTGCTTTGACACAGGTTCGCCAGCCCGGAATTCACTTGGAAATTCCATTGAGGTTCTCTTTGACCCAATGACCCATTCACTGACCGGGTATGTAGATCTGAATAGAACATATGGACCTTAGTTTTGATGTTCGTTTTGCATACTAGGGATACCAGCCTTGGGGATTTTGGCCAGGAAGGAATTGATATTTTTCTGTCACAGCATCAATGCAATTGGATCTGCACTGCGATGGAATTAGACACACTGCAACCCCATGAACCTGGCCAGGCATCAGACATGGAATTGTCCTCTGAGGAATAAGGATGATGGAACCAGTGCAAGCACATCGGCTTTCAAGTAAATATCGGTCTCTGAAGGATGTATCCCAATATGTCCATAAACACAAAATAGAATTTAGATATCTTTCAAACTGTTGAGATGACTTTCTTATGTGGGATAATTGTGAGAACTTGGTAATTATCATGTGGATGACACTTTATGGATGCAATTTAATGTTTCCACGGTCATGTGATGCAGACTGCTGGAGTGGAACACCAGATGCAACTATTGTTTCCACTCTCCATCGTTACACCCTCATTCAGAACCTCGCAATCCCCCGTTGTGTTCTCATCTCAACTATGCCACAAAATAATCCTTCAGGAAAGAACGGGATAGACAATGGCACATGTGAGTTGCGAGTGAATCAGTGAACATTTCAATAGACCATTATTTGAAAGGGCCAGCCAATGAGGTTCTCAGAGGCTCATTGCTACAGTATGCTAAAGAAGGCTTGCAGCTCAAGGACAGATTGTGCAGATTGGGAGATGAACATGGACTATATATCAAGTATGTCTACCCGCTAATAGTAGGCTGTGGAAGTTGTCATGTGGAATTTTCACAGGGAGCGAAAGCTCAAGCAACTGAACCAAAAATTCAATATACCAAGTGTATGAAAGGGGTGCCAGCATGAGCATGCAGTGCAACTCATTCTCAACAAGGTGGCAGCTGATACTCATTGACTAAATGGTGCTGGATACATCAAAATGGCCCTTGCCACAGAAGGCCACCTTATTCCACGGTACAAAGGTGTTTAGTTGTTTTCAGAGAACATTGGTTAATTGGAGATTCACAGTGCCACTGTTTGTCATGTCATTCTGGAGAATGATCCTGATGCGGTTGATGCTTGCTACCCTGGGAAAAAAATGATGGACATGACAAAGCAAATGCTCAGGCCCTCCAGCTAGGACCTGTAAGTTTGCCAATTTACAGATTTTGATGCAAGTGGAGTGGTGCGATCCTCCACATGGTCATTGTGCCTAATGATCGCCTTGCAACCACGATTGGCCATGTGTTTTTGGACTTTGTTGAGTCCTATCAAGGTGTGTTCTCTTTTTACTCAATCTCCTGGTACCGCCCACCAGCTTTGGAATTTCAGCAATCCCTTTGTGAATCACTGTGGACAAGGGTTCCGAGACAGGGGAGATGTTTGCAATGCAAACATCCCTGCGGTGAGTCCCTTTTTTTTGTTCTGGGTTAGCAATACTGACAATTACCTGGAGATGTAACTATGCTCCAAATGTGTCTGAGGAATTGTGCCCACTGTTTGTTGCTCTCAGAAGCGTGAACAATACCACAATTGAAGGCATCTGGCACTGGCTTCGCAAGACTGCAGAGCGTAACTTCATTGATGAAGTACGCCATGGTCACAACGAAGGCATTTTCAACCCAAACGACAACTTACACATGTGAGCTTCCCAGTTTGCAGACATTCTTGGTGGCTTACCATCCCTATTGCAGATCACTATTTAATTGGATATGGCCCCCAATTTGTCAGTCTGTTCTGGATGAATTCACTACATATTGGAACAACCATCGAGTCCATAGTCAAAAGAACAAGCTCATGCCCTCAGGGGCAACATCCCGGGACATCTTCACGTCTTCACAGGCCTACGGTGGTGAGCACTGCTCGATCCCGATGCCTCAAGATGCTATCGATGCCTTGCAAGCAGACCTGCCACACTCAAGACAAGAGGCACTGCAATTTGTGGATGATCAATTTTCAGATATCGCAAACCAGGTTTGGAACCATCTCGGATCTCCCCCTTGCACGGTTTCCAGTGGTTGGGATATTTTCGCGAAAATGCTTTCGCTGTGGCCGCACACAAATAAAGAAATCTAGATGTATATTTGCCAATTTTCTTTTGTTTCTCTATCATAATAACATGAGAGGAAACCATCAATGCTACCTGTTCCAAAACTGTGACACACTTATAGACCTCAAAGTTCAAACAGCTGTGGTTTTTGTTAACAAACATGTCAGGCACTCTCTCAGCGATAACTTTAGCTTAACAGAAGTACATGCTCTCCACCATTCCTGCTTTCCAAATTCCTATCATAGGCACAAATACTGGTGGCTTTAATGTTCGTTTCCATCGTGGCCTCCAATGGACCGCTAACTCTGACTTGAGTAATCAATGTGGGACAGGAACACAAATCATTGTTTTGTCCATGCCCCTCCAGCAAACCTCACATAGTAGAAAAAGAGTGAGAAAATTAGTAAAATATGTGAGATTTTCATGTGATTTTTCAAAACTGTTCACCAATGAATAATCCAACATTTTTCTTTAGTTTTGGCAAGGAAAAACCTCATGGATCAATGTTTATCCAATGGATAATCATTCACCCACAGGCAATATATAACAAGTTTTCTGAACTGAAAATGCAATGAAAAAGCCAGTGGATAAGAGTTTATCCCATGGATAATCATTCTTCCATAGGCAGAACATTTACCCCATATGGAAGAATGATAGACTCTTATCCACTTACTTTTTCATTGCATTTTTGGTTCAGAAAACTTATTATATATTGCATATGGGTGAATGATTATCCATTGGATAAACATTGATCCATGAGGTTTTTCCTTGCCAAAACTAAAGAAAAATGTTGGATTATCCATTGGCTAACAGTTTTGAAAAATCTCATGAAAATCTCACATATTTTACTAATTTTCTCACTCTTTTTCTACTATGAAATCATGGATAAATTTTGATTCTTTTCTGTTGAAAATTTCAATGAAAACCAAGGTTGTCCTCACATTTTTGTGGCATAAGATCAATGAATCGATTCATTATTTCTCACATTTTCTGTCCATTTCCCATGCCAAGAAATGTGAAATATGTACCAGATTTTCAGGTTCTAAAATTTGATAAGAAAGCAGCATTTTTGGGAGATTTTTCAACCAAAACAGTGAATGGATAATCTGTAAGGGAAAAGCACTTTTATCTCATTTTTTACACTAAAAATTTGCTCATGCCCCCATTGTAAGGTAGCCATGTAGCACTACAAATAATAGGAATTCATATAATCATCTTTGAATCATTGTATGCTAATAAATCAGGACCCAACAATTGTGTGAACAAAGAAAGATAGAAAAAAGCAAGACTTACACAAACTATGATAAGTTTGTTTGTAAATCCTGTAGTGCTATCCATACAAAATGTTCAAACTGGTCTGCTGCCTAATAAGGGGATCATCTTTTTTGCCACATGGAGTAGCCAAGAGGTAACAAAAATTTAGCCAAAAGTGAAACCGTGGGACAATCAAGGAAACTGTGGGATAAGATTTTCTATTCGTGTGAAAACTGAGCCACCTCCTAGGAAAATGGGAAATTTTTGAAATTTTTGAAATTTTGGTGTACTGGTGTGTATGAATGATTCCAAACTCCACTATGCTACATTGTAGGGAACCATAACACCCCCACCTACTGGACCACGATTTCCTCTCAGAAAGCCGCAGTTTGCCTCCCCTCAGCCTTCGAATTCCTAGCCCTCTCTCCCACACCGAGTCGCTCATGTCAAAGCCCCTCGAAAAGACCTTTGTTGCACTTTCCAGGTCCAACGCATGTTGTACCAAGTATGTCCTTACCATGTCTGAATTTGAGTGGATGGAGAAACACACAACCCTGACACAGGACTTCTCAGTTGCCTACACCTGTGCTGCAAGCCTCGGTCCAACCCAGGGCTGTTCAAGCCGAGGTCGAATTGAGTCTACGCCAACAGTGCTAAGACCTAATGCCAGTGGTAAGTCTTGTGCTGTTGCTCATTGTTTAAGCTTACCTACGTATTTGCAATCCCAGTTTGCACCATGCCATTGTGGATCTCTCCATGTTGAGATGCTGCCATGTGTGCTTCATTGAGTGCATGGGAAGGACACACTTCCAAAGATTTCGAATGATCTATCAGCCATAATGAAGCAAAAGAATGCAAGGTTGGTCTGACTCCTTTTTTTTTTTTTTTTTTTCAAACCTTATGCTCACAACTGCGAATACTTGATAGCATGACAAGTTCCAAGCCTTCACTTCTAAGTTTATCTCTTACCCTAACTGCGAATGACCCGGTGGACACGTTCGAAGGCAGTCTGTGTCACAGCTGCCATCTCCTTCCACCACGCGACCTACCTAGAACCATAGCAAAAAGACATAGAACACCAGCGTCATTGTAGCTTTGATGCTAGAATGACTCTGGCGACTCCTGACTCCACATCTGAGAGATGCAAGGTCGGCATCTTTAGTAGTGAGCAGGGTTCTGCGGATTCAACATCGGATTCACTAGGTTCCCGATTACGGAAAGCAAGTGAAGACACCCTAGGAAAGTTCAGAAGATCATTCAGCGTCAGATCTCAAGGCACCAGAAAGGAGAAGAAGTCAATCAAGGTCACAACTTGAAGACACAAGCCGGCCTGCTGTTGCACGACACCCCTCCCACCCACAGCCACACCCACGCAGCCACACCACCCCCCAGCCTCACGCTGCTACTCTCAGCACTCTCGCCATCCTCCTAGCCCCCACTCTGCACCATCTGTGCTTCTGTGCACCCCCACCACCCTCTCAGTGCCCCTGCCGCTCTCTCAACACCCCTGCCACTCTCTCAGCGCCCCTCACGCCCTTCTGGCCCCCGCTCTGTGCCATCCACCGCTCTGTGCAACCCCACCACCCTCCTGTCCCCCTCTGCACTTTCTGTGCACCCCCGCTGTACCCCTCCACACACACTGCCGAGTTGACCCTGGCAGATGCACACCACGGTGTGATGTGCCTGTGATGTAGTCAAGTGCGACTTCCCACAGAAATGTTGCACCTCACTACGTCATAAGGCACCCATCGCCTACAACAGTCCGACTTCTAAGGCACTGCCACAGTGCCCAAAGTCATGTGACTCAGCTGACTCAGCTCCCTTATCACTTGCCACATCTGACTGTTTGACTGTGTCAATTGTTGGTAGATTAGATGTTCTGTAACTTCTGTTTGACTATGTCAACAGAGGACTAGGAGAATGCAAGTTATGCAACCACATTATTGTGTATATCCACTTTTCCTCCCCTGACCAAGGCCATATCATTGCACATTGGGTACAACCAAACAGTTTTATTTGTATGGAACAACACTGTCATGCAGAGATGCCATTTAAACCCTGAAGTATGTTTGACCTTTGTTCACATAGCACATTTGCTCATGACATCACTCCACCTTACCCTCTTAAACACCCCATCATACTCGGATGTCAGACACATTAGTCAGAACACTTCTATTGTCTTAAAATTGTACTTAGGTGTGTAAACATTCCCATGACATGTGTTGGTCCAAAAAGTCTCAAACTCAAGTCAGGTAAATAGGTATGTTGTCTTGTTGATTTTCTTTTCCTGGTGAAAACCCAGTAATGGGACAGAAATTTTAGACATATTCCAGGTGTGGCTCTCAGATCGGTCTGATGAGGCCTTACATATATCCTGCCAAGTCAGCACCGACCCCACCCATACATACTACATACAGTAGTTTCAACCATCATCATCAGGAAGGACTATCTCTCGAGTTTCAATAGCCATTCTCAACCAACATGTGCAGGGTGCACTTCCACACAGTCTGTTGTCTTGTGTTCCACAACACTGATCCTGCACATGAAATATGAGCCTAAATACCGCCATTCATATGATGGATGCTCTCAATAATAATGAAGTAATTCACGATGAAAAGGATATTGGAAATGGAGGAATCTATGTAATATATATATATATTCAAAAACCACAGTCAAAACTATCAAAGAAATAAGTATAATTCAGGCAGGCTAGAGAATGACGAAGACATTGGCTTTGACAAAACTATCTGTCCTATACAAGAACAGGGGGTATAAATGACAACTGCTTGACTGAAGTCAATAGCCTGACTATCCCAATGATTAAACCAAAGGCAAATAAATGCCAATCTATCAAATAGGTAAAGCTACTTCTGCTTACTGCCTCTTACACAATCATAAAAAACAAATGATCAACTGAAAAGTGTATATTATGGATGCATATGGGCCGCAAAATTGTGTGCCACGTGGAATAGCCAGAAGTCAATTTTAAAATCCAAAAAACCACCACATTATTGCACATAAAAATACTACAAAAAATAACTGTAACTAATAACTACTATCGGAATACAATCTGTAACTAAAAGTAACTTTAAAGATGCAACTGACCTCTGAAAAGACCGTGGGAATTTGGTGCCAGAAAGGTAAGAAATTTTGGAAACGTGCAAAAATTTGTGGTAAAGTTGCGCACAAACAATTCTAACTCTGCTAATGCTACATAGGGAATCGTAATGCAGCAGCCAAGCATCTTGCAGCCTGTGAGGCTGCATGCTGACAAGTGAGTCCCAGCTCATTTTGGGATTTTATCCAACATGTGTGGGAAACACATCGAAAAGAATGTGGCAGTTGTTGTTGACATCCCGTGCCCATGTTGCGTGTTCTGGATGAGTTTTGGACACTACACAAAATGCAGCAGGCAAGCGTCTTGCAGCCTGTGAGCCTGCATGCTGACAAGTAAGTCTCAGCTCAGTTTGGTATTTTACCCAAAATGTGTGGGCATTGCATCGAACGGAATGGTGGCAGTTGTTGTTGACATCCTGTGCCCAGTTTGCATGTTCTGGATGAGTTTTGGACATGTACACAAAATGCAGCAGCCAAGTGTCTTGCAGCCTGTGAGGCTGCATGCTGATAAGTGAGTCCCAGCTCGTTTTGGTATTTTATCCAAAATGTGTGGGAAATGCATCGTAAAGCGTGTCGGAGTCTTTTTTGCCATTCTGTGCCCATTTTGCGTGTTCTTGATGAGTTTTGGACACATACACAAAATGCAGCAGCCAAGTGTCTTGCAGCCTGTGAGCCTGCATGCTGACAAGTGAGTCCCAGCTCATTTTGGTATTTTATCCAAAATGTGTGGGAAATGCATCGTAAAGAGTGTGCGAGTCGTTTTTGCCATCCTGCACCCATTATGTATGTTCGGGATGACTTTTGGACATGTACACAAAATGCAGCGGCGAAGTGTGTTGCGGCTTGTGAGACTACATGCTGACAAGTGAGTCCCAGCTGGTTATGGTATTTTATCCCAAATGTGTGGGAAATGCGTGGTCAAAAGTGTGGGAGTCATTGTTAACATCTGTGTCCATGTTGCATGCTGTGGATGAGTTGTGGAGACATACACAAAAAGCAGCAGCCAAGCATGTTCCAGCCTGTGAGGCTGCTTGCTCACAAGTGAGTGCCAGCGGGTTGTGGGGTTTTGTTCCAAACACATGAGACACACAGTCTATGTACTGTGGGGGTCATTTTAGACATTGTGTCCCCATTTTGCGTGTTCCAGATCAGTTTCTGACACGTACACACAACCCTGCAGCAAAGCGTGTTCCAGCCTGTGAGGCTGCTTGCTCGCAAGTGATTCCCAGCGGGTTGTGGGATTGTGTTCAAAACAGGTGAAAAACAGAGGGGATGGACTGTGGAACTCGTTTTTGATCTCATGTGCACATTTTGCATGTGCCAGATCAGTTTGTGATATGTACACAAAACCCTTCAGCCAAGCCTGTTCCAGTCTGTGCGGCTGCTTACTCACAAGTGAGTCCCAGTGGGTTGTGGGATTTTTTTCAACGCGCTGTGGGTTACACTGTTTATGCATCCATGGGACAGTTGTTTTCGGTGTCGTTGTGCACCCATTTTGTGTGTTCTGGATCAGTTTTTGACACGTACACAGAACACAGCAGCGCACCGTGCTCCAGCCTGGGAGCCTGCTTGCTCACAAGTGAGTCTTAGCAGGTGCTGGGAGTTTGTTCAAAATGTGTGAGAAACACAGTCAATGTACTGTGGGAGTCGTTTTTGATGTTGTGTGTCCATTTTGTGTGCTCTGGATCAGCTTTTGACACGTACACAAAACACAACAGCTGTGGGTGTTCCAGCCTGCAAGGCTGCATCCTCATGGGTGAGTCCCAGCACGTTTTGGGATTTTGCTCAAAATGCCTGAGAAACACAGTCTACATACTGTGGGAGTCATTTTTGATCTCCTGTGCACATTCCATGTGTCCTTAACCAGTTTTTGACATGTACACAAAACACAACAGCCATGCGTGTTCCAGCCCATGAGGCTGCTTGCTCACAAGTGATTCCCAGCGGGTTGTGGGATTGTGTTCAAAACAGGTGAGAAACAGAGGGATGGACTGTGGGACTCGTTTTTGATCTCGTGTGCACATTTTGCATGTGCTGGATCAGTTTGTGATATGTACACAAAACCCTTCAGCCAAGTGTGTTCCAGTCTGTGAGGCTGCTTACTCACAAGTGAGTCCCAGCAGGTTGTGGGATTTTGTTCAAAACAAGTGAGAAAGACAGTCTATGTACTCTGGGAGTTGTTCTGAACATTGTGTGCACATTTCACATGTTCTGGATGAATTTTTGACCCATACACAAAACACAGCAGCCAAGTGTGTTCCAGCCTGTGGGGCTGCTTGCTCACAAGTGAGTCTCAGTGGGTTTGGTCATTTTGCTCAAAATGCGAATGCATCACATGGAGTGTGTGAGTGATTGTTCACTTCCCGGATGAGTTTTTCACACATAAACACAATGCACCTGCCCAGTGTGTTGCAGCCTGTGAGGCTGCTTCCTCACAAGTTAGTCCCAGGTGGTTCAGCCATTTTGTCCCCAAGGCATGGGAAATGCATTGTATGGAGTGTGTCAGTGATTGTTGACTTCCTGTGCACCTTTTGTCTGCTCTGGATGAGCTTTTCACACATATGCCAACCACAGCTGCCAAGTGTGTTGCAACCTGCTCAGGCAAGACACAAGTGAATCTGTGCATTCATCCAACAATTCATTGACCTCTGACCCACCGGTCTTTCAATCTCCACACCCTCCACTCCCATTTGTGGCAGCATCCGGGACCTGGATTTCCAAACCTGCAGGTTTGGATGGGTATATAGTTGATCAGTACCAGTCAGCATATCGCCAATAACTCAGCCTTTGCCAGACTGATGTTCCAGCAGTATCTGAGAGCAGTACCCCTGCCAGTGTTAATATACTCCTAGTTATCAATGTAGTCATATTCTTATTACACATGATTGTGAACATTGCCCCACACAGTATATCAACTGCAATGTAAAGTATGTCAACCATTGCAGCATGTTTGTGAAATAACTAGTATGAGCGGAGCTGGTGTGGTGCTCAGAGCCTAGAGGTGGGTAAAAGTGTACTGGTAAAGTGTCCATTCTCACATAGTGCCAGAGTGAGATGGTAAACTCAGACTCAGATGAAAAGGTTGGCAAATGCGTGACTCAAAATTTGACGGTCAAGCGGGTTACACAAGTGGCATCGTTTATAAGACTACAGGTCAGTCTAGACATAGTAGTATGTCAATACATGATCAACCTTGAGGTACGTCAATGTCTTTGCTCAGTTGCAGTTTGGTATGATGTGACTTCGACATGTCACTCATTTTTAAGTTGTTTTCAGGCCTGTACCTCGGAAGAGTTGCAAGTCAGCCTCATTTTGAAAATGCAGCCCTGGTATTCATGGTTACTTGGAGTGTTAGGAAGTTAATAGAGGATCAAAAACAAGACATACTACATATGTATTCCAATGATAGGCTGTCTCAGTGTGGTCTGCAAAGAGATCAGTTCATCACTAGTACTTTCCTTCACTCTTGTTCTAGTACTTAGAGCAGAAAATGAAAATATATAAAAATGATATGGACATATTTCAATGGTGCTGTTTTAGTGGTGTAGTCTGAAGATATGTCAGTTCTGTAGTGACTAATACATACATGCCATCTAGTAGGCAAAGAAAGAACATTACATAAGCACCTCAGTCAATGGGAACTTCACTGAGGGTGCTCAGCAATGAATGTGACCATCCTATTGCGTTCCATGGGGCTTAGTATGTCATGTGCGTTGACTTTTAGAAATTAGCACAAAGCTCTGAAGGATGCATGGCAGAAGTTCTAGTCCATGAATAGGAGGTCGGATAATAAAACATTTGCAAAGTTGAGGCATATTCTTCTCATGAGCTGTAGGTTATGCAAGTATTGTATGGACAGGCACAAAAGTTAAAACGGACCTTGTTGTCAAATTTCCGTAGTAGCTTTTTGAAATGCGAACTACATAGTCAAATGGGGCGATGCCATGCCTTGTTGTTGAGGTCTCCGAATGAACACTGGAGGCCGCAAAAAGCAGTAAGGGGAGTCATCTGAAATGGCACTGAAAAGAACTCTATCTTGAACCCATCTCCAATAGTGGATAAACGTGTCTAGCTGAGCAAATTTGTTCACCCATTTGGGAATAAAGATCACACTGTGATTATCGCTTTGAGTTGGAAGCTGCACATTGTAAGTCAAAGTTAAAGGAAGATCAGCCTATCATCGGTAGAAGGGATTCATGGCAAGCTGCCCTACCGTCTGCTAGTCTTCAGCACCTCAATGTCTTGCCTTGCAAACCACTTGCAAAGTGGCACGGCCTACCAATCGTGAGCATGGGGACAAAGGTGAGGCCACGTGGGTTATGAGTGTGGACATGTGCGGTGCTGTGGCGCGCATGGGGTGGGTGGTAGAGTCCAGCTGGGGTCCAGGGGGATGTTGGGACAACCAACATGCATTCCCCCTGCCTGGTGCGTGTCTGCCATAGTGGTAGGCCATTGCAGAGGGCCATCCAAGCCTGGACCACACCGTTTGGTCATGTGCCACCACCGGGGTGCGTGGATGTCGCAGCACGCAGTGGTGTGGCTTACATGCAGTCCCAGTGCCCAGAGGACATATTGGGGATCCCCTGGCGTGGATGCAGCCCGTCTGTGATCTTCATGTCACTGTGGCTTGTGTGGGCGGTGCGGATGTGGTGGCAGCAAGAAGCTGCTGGAATGTCATGCAAAGTGGCCAGCTTTGCACCTTGCTGTGTGACTGGCTGTGCGCTGACAAGCATGATACTCGACAGTGCCTACTACACTACAAAAGACGCTCACTGCACACGCGCCTATCATCATCAGCTTTTGCCAGACCATCATCTGCTGTGCT
>MU134821.1:0-16922 GCA_015039355.1 Ramaria rubella | reverse complement strand
GTGTTTTGACCTCCTGAAGCAGGGGAGCAACGTCTCGACGGTACTCAAGCACTTCTAGGTGACCGCCACCCGGACATTCCCGGCCTATAATTCCGTCGCCGACAACTACTTCACCCACTCCTCTCTCTATTTTTGGCTCAACCACTCGCGAGAGAGAACTACCCCCAGAGTCCTACCCCCCGAAAGATTAAGGTCGGTCGTCGACGGAACCCCTTCCTTCCAAACTCCTCCTGCGTAGATTATCAAAGTACTCATAACGCTATGTTATTCTACTCCTCTTTGTATGCTCTGAGTAAAAGTAGTCTCAGAACGACTTGTCATGATGCTTAGACTTGTGCTCTGGATGCAGCTCCCGGACATCTCCGTATACCACGAGCAGATACCTGTCGTGCTGCGGCGGCTCGTTGACCACGGTGGGCCAGTCCATTTCGTCGACCGACCTAGCGACTCAACAGAGAGTTGCATAACCGATACTTTTACACTATACTGCTTGCATGGTGGTATCGCTAGTTTACGACCCATCAGACGTCACCACCAGCGTCACAGTACAAACAGTAGTTTTCTCTGACTACATTTCTCGAGTAGTCATAGACTTATCCAGTTATCGTCTATTTATTTGAGTGGTATGTTTGGTGTTAGTAGCGTTCTGGGTTATCATGGTAACCAGCATAACAGCTAGAACTGTTTGCGTCCCTCAAGTCCCTCTATCTTCTGGTGTTTTCGTGAGGGTACGGACCGCCGCCGCAAGTAACATGGGATCTTACGGTCAGCCCTACTATGCTGCCGGCGGACTGTACCCTGACGTGTAACAATCGTGGTCTCAGACTTCACTCATTTATCTGCTGGACACTTGAATGATTCCTTTGAGTTGTTGGGGTGGAACTCTCGCTAGTATCTTCTGATTCAACCTCCTTGCTATAACTTTAAGTTCCGTTCCACGCTTTTCGAGAACGCACATGACGTCCACCTCACTTACAGCTGCCCACACTAATCGTGCATACCGTCTCTGTTACGCTGCACCTCGGTAACTTTATTTTCTATCACATCGACATTATTAGTTCCTCACTTGCCATTACCCAAACTCCTTTGTTGAACAACAGAATATATACGAACTGTTGATGATACTGTATCATTTTAAATGTAAAGCGTGTAGGATGGATTCAAGGTAACAGCAGTACTTGAAAGTTACATGTAGACGGTTCCGGCAACTAAGTTGCCTAAACGAACGCAGTTCCCAAACCCGATCCACTTTAAAAAACCCATGGCTGAGTGGTTACTACTGTACACGGACCAGACAGCAGAAAAGTTTGACTTCTCCATAACTTTAATAGAATACTAACAAAAAAATAAAAAACTTGTACCACGTTCCTCCTTTTCCGCAACTTAAAAAAAAAAAGATTTTTACCAGCTCATTTGCCGAAAATTTCTTAAGTTTTTAGACCCGTGACTGCATAGTGGAGGCAGTTTTTGCCTCTAAGCACCAGTAGTTCACTTTAAAAAAAACTCTAGACGAGAACATTGACACTACTTCAGCTCTTGGGGGAACAGTACATAACATTTTATAAGTTTTACTGCTCGTGTTCACGAAGCAGTGCACTACAGGACATTGTCAGGTAATCTTGCAAATAAAATAAACACCGACGTTTAATAGAACATACGCGAAACTTTGTAGACGTAAATCTAATAAATGTGGGAGGAATTACTAATGGCTTTTTAGGCGAGTGGAGTGGTCAGAGGACCATCAGGGGACGTATTGATCCGACTCCGAAGCACGTACCTAGGGATTCGAGCTGAGCGCAGGGTGACCATCGGGTACGGGGAATCACAACTTGTCGAACCACGAAACGTGGTCCGATTCCTCTATGAACTCCGCAGACCAGACGACCCACTAAGGCTACCGAGCCTCTGGCCAGTCGAAGTTTTGTATAACGTATGCGATCTTTGCGTGGACCCAAGTCGTGGGGTAGTATCAGATTAGATGAGATTTTGGGAATATGGATTACGATATGGGAAGTGTAGTGTTCTCTAAGAGAACCCCCGATTAGCTCAATGAGCAGTTAGGATACAAGTTCCCTAATAGCTTGTAGGACGAGTGTGTTAATATCTTATAGGCGTCTGTCCAAGGTTTTACCCGCTCCGCTAACGCGTAGCCAAGGATTAGTTGGGGTTTGTCAGTTCGAAGCATTTAGGTTTCCTATTGTAGGTCATGAGTGAACCGCTACACGTACCGGCGGCTCGCTCACAATGAACAGTGGATGAAGCCCTACGGTTTTGTGTTTTTGGCCACCTGACAGAAGTTTAATTTAATTCAACACTCAGTAAGAATGGAAATTCAAAATGATAAAAATTCAACTTAAAATCCGGCGACAGAGTTTATAACGAGGAAATTACAGGGGTTCGAGTGTTGGAATGGAGTTTTTAGGGCAGTACTAAGGGGTCCAACGCTTCAAAAAGAGTTTTGAAACCGGAAGATAACACGCTAATAGCTCGTACCGACAGGTAAGAGTTCGCTCAGGCTCAGAAAAGTTAGTCTTTCACATCTACCCTCATGGCTTAACGGTCCATCTAAAGGGGTCTTAGAGCTACTTCTCAGTCTCCTCCTGAGCCTTAGACTCAGTCTACCCCTACTAATACTTGAAAACGAACTGTATGCTCGGGCAGTGCCAGGTTTTGTAGTAACGTTACCTGTGGGTTAAGATGCTATACTAGTCATAGCCTTTGGTAAGTATGTCATGCAACAAACGAATAGAATGACGGACAAAGATTATGACAGTCTTCTACGCTTGCTGCATCCTTCCCAATGTTTCGGGTGGACTATAATGCGTTAGAGTTACTCAAACTGTACCTCATAAATGTCCGAAACGAACTTTTACTACGTCTTTGGCACCGATGTGTACTCTATTTACGTTTTTTACGGCCTATGCCGGGAGAGCGTGGTACATTAAAAACAACGACGAGGGGCACTTGTTTTCTGTGACACGGCACTCAACGATGGTGTATAAACTACAGTCACACCGTTACAACTATGCCAAACTTTCGCTATACCGTAGCATGACGTCTACCTTGTGATTGGGCACCTGAGGAGTCAGCGTGTCTTAGGACGGGGCGTGCCAAACTTAAAATGATGGGAATGTTGGACCTGGCTACAGGACGGTAAGACGAGCACACAGTGTTGGGAGTAAGTGTGCGTCTGGGTAAGGGTCGTGTTTGTGGTGTTCGCCAATACCTGTAAAAATTGTTAGAAGAACGCGTAAACCTGACCTTCGAACGTCTACGGTCGGGGCGGCATAGGACGAACTAAGTAGGAAATACCGACCTGAAGCAGCACAAGACCCGACCCTCCCAGAGACACTAGGCTGTAACAGTCTAAACGTAGGAAGCGAACCATTAAGTCTGGTATGGCGAGCTGACTAGTTGTTCAACGCTATAGTTGTGATGGGAGTGCCTTGACCTAAACTTCCACTTATGTGACGTATTCCCAAATTATTATTTACAAGTGTGGCAAAGTCCCCGGATAGTGGACAAGTGGCTTGTAGCGCTAGAAGGTGGACTTCTAGTTATACAAGCCACACAACTCTTTGTGCTTTAAGGTCCTCTTCCGTTGAAGAGAAATCAGTAAACGTACAAAGCATTCTACTCATGAAATGATAGGTAGTGCTTTGCCGGCAGCTAGCTGTGTAGTAAGTTTGCTGAACTGTTCACCGTTCTTAAACTCTAACTTCGTACCAAAGGACTAATAGAAGCAACACTCACGTGTGGGCACGTATTTAATGAGTGGAATAAATACTTTTTTACAACTGTCGCTAACAACAACGAGCTCGCAAATGGTGTAGGGTTAGTCGTCGGCGAGTGGAGTATGATAAGTGTGCGTAGAAGCGCTAGCAACTCGTCCTATGTCCAGTTGAACATACAAAAGCTGTGTAAGTACCGCTCCCTAAGCTGTCAAAGTACCGTCTACCTGTGGCACCGGTTCGGAACCCAAACAGTAAAGCTTTATAATGAATACGACATTCCTAGTACAGAATGAGAAATCCAGAGCCTAAAATGACAGTTTTATATACACAGTTGTACCGCCCTATAACAAGATAACTTACCTTGTTCCGGGACGTGCGTGACTGTGGCATGCTCGTAAACCGAGCTAAAATGGCGATGACGAAACGCGTAAAAAGGGCTTTGTAGTGTTCAAACGTTTAACGTGGGTTTCAAGCGGTTCGCTACTACTCAGAACGTAGACGAGTTGGCGAAGGACTGGACCTTCCGTGGGACGCTGACTAAGCGTGTCCTCCTTTCTCTCGGCGGCCATCCTACCTAGATACTATATACGGTGGGATTAACTGCTAAAGTGTATCTAACCGACTTTCTGTTCCTCCGGCGTAGTCCCAAGAGAAAACGTCGTTAGATGGCTGGACGCTCGTTTTAGGGGGAACTGCACACCTTTCGAAGCGGAAGTTGGAGCTTGCCTTTACTCGTCAGTGTAGCGTTACAGTTGGCACTGCCTTGCTTTGAATGATACAATCGACCGTATTACTCTCCGTACGTTATGCTAAGATCTCGATACGCACCAGAGCTTCACGACGTCTTTGTACCTTATGTGTGGGGCCCTAGTTGTACGATGTGTAAAAGCTGCTCGCCGAGCTTGTCAGCAGTCCTCATCACTCAGACACTCGGTAAGAAATAGAAGCCTTATGAGTAGGGCTAGTCGCTTTCACGTTTTTGCTTAACATCTACGAGTGCTACAGCTGTAGGCAAGCTAGATAGTCGTTCATGAACCCGAAGTTCGTCTACAGGTCTGAGTCCGTTATCACGATTTCGCTCGTGAACTGAGTCCCTAAGTCTATCCCTAGCTTGTTCGATCTTTCTTCGAAGCATGCTAGCTATGCTTTGAAGTTTGAGTTGTACAGCTAAACCAGTTCGTAGCTTTAGTACCAAGTCCACGTCACGGCTACGGACTGGAGTTCCTAGGGTGTTTGGACAAACTGGCAGCTTAAGACTCATAGCTGCTTCGCGGCATATCCTGTGGAATCATTTGCGACTCATGAGTGTGACAGTGACTGACCACTTACCACCTCTCTAGTCTGTTAAACCGTTGTTAATTACTATAGCTGAATTAATAATTACGATGATAAGATAGCGAGTGGGATATGCTTACAGATAAGAACAATTTGCCAGGAGTCACGTGCATGAACTTGGAGACCCAGGGGGATTTTGTTCGCTAACTGACCGCCTAGATGTCAGTGCTTTTGGCGCCTGCGCCGATATGCCGAGTGGTACCAATCGACTGACGCCTCACAATGATCACAGCAGCCTTCAGTCGTCGCAGGCGACCGCGCACTCCCACGACATTCCTCCAATATCAACGCGTGTCAGAGTCCCCCACCATGGAGAGACTGCGCGCTCCCACAAGCTCCTGGCCAATGCACGCGTCAAGGCGTCACAAACGCGGGATTACGACTCTACCAAGACACGTGCCGATCTCCTGAGGCTCTTTCAGACGCGATGTGGAGGCAAGGAGCCTTATCCGTGGCAACTGGACGTCACAGAGGCCTTGCTACTTGGCCTGGATTCGGTCGTCTTTGCAGGTACTGGTGCTGGTAAGACCATCCCCTTTGTGATGCCTCTTTGGCAGGACACGTCTCGGAAGAAGATGGTGATAGTTGTATCACCGTTGAATGAGCTGGAGGAGGACCAGGTGAGCAAGGGAGGTCATTCCTGTTGTGCATGTCTCATCCAGATACAGACTGTCACAATCCAGTCCAGGCGATCGAAAGAATTGAAATCCTGTCCGCGAAACTTGAACAGCCCCCGGAGCCGTTCCACTGTCAGTTGATCACCACACCATGCAATAATCCGACGACTTGCGGTCTTCACCTGCTCATCCCTTGTATCGAGGCCCAGCTGTGCAAACCACTCCCAAATAAGTTTGTCATTCCCATCGCAAGTTGCCTCTTCCTGTGAGGATGTCTCAAGCACAAACTGTAATGTGATGTGGTCTCGACCACAGGGCAACTGGTCATGTGGAGACGGTCCTGCAAAGACAGTGGACTCTCGATGCTTATAACTGGCAAAATCAAAATCTGGCGAGTCAACGAGAAAACGAAGCACCAGGTGCTCAGCTCTGCTGCGGACTTGTTCGGCGGCTGCATCATCCAGTTCCAACACATCCATTGCAGAGATGGGATCCAGCTGACCTCGTGCCCGTTGTTCCACCAGTCGCCGATTGTCCGGTGTCGCTACAATTGGGTTTTTGATCACATACATGTGCCTGCTGTGAAGCATTCAAACCGAGTTTGGTCGTTAAGACGTTGTTCAAGCACACGGAATGCTAAATTGAGGTTGTCATGGGACATGAACCATTGGTGTTGCTGTATGCTGGCCCGTACAGCCAACATCGCCTGTCTCGACAGCTCGACCATGGCCCCATGCGTCCAACGATGACTCATTGTCACGCCCAAGGCATGCAAAGATTCAAAGGCCCGAGCTGATACCCCAGCAGTGTGCAAATACACAGACATGATCTTGGCAAGCCGATTGCAGTGGTGGGACCGCGCATAGGACAACAGCGACACAACGAACATGATTATCTAGACAACTAAGCTGTCAGTGAGTCCTCTTCCGAGAAATGTGTCTGTCCTATCGCCTCACCTTCTCGGGATCTTTACGTGAATTCTGTTGCCGCTGTCTTTTGCTGCGTGCTGCCCTGTCCAGTAACGAACAAAGGTGTGGTGCCCCGCTCCTGTCATCCAACCTGAACCTGAGTCCTAGCCCTAGCCCTGTCAGGGATATTGCCGTCAGGTGCTCTTGCGAGAGTGCAGCTTTGGGGGAGTGCAGAGCGGGTGCAATGGCTTTCATCTCTCACTCAATCACGTCACCGACCACTTCAACGGCGCATGCCTCCATGGCAGTCCGTGCCGCCTGTGTTCGTCTGTCCTTCCCATGTGTTGGTGGTGGGCGGTGCCAACGGCGAAGTAATCCAGGTAGTTCGTCACTGTGCATGAAAGAAGCTCCGTCTTTAGCGACGTGACGTGCTGACGAAGGTGGTTGGCTTCACGTGCGAGGAAAGTACAGCACGAAACAATTCAGATCCAAAGATAAACGACCAACAGTCTCGCGTACGGCGTCAATACCCAACTTTGCATCGTACCGATCACGTAACAAATAACATCAGCATCACCACAAACTCTCTACAGCGTTCTCCAGTCCATACTTAAAAAAGCCAAAATGACAAGAGCGACATAGATCCAACCATCGTCCATATACTTGATACACACAGACGTCGCCCTGTCCTCGGAACGAAACAGCCAGCGATGGCGAACGACACGCCTCGCAGCACGCCTCCTTCTCCTTGCTCTAGGCGCCGATGCCTCTCGTTTAGAGTCTGTTATCTTCCACATGTCCGATGTGATACAGTAGGTAATCCGGAGTCCGCATCGATAGATCTCTGGGACCAAACGCAAGGCGGCCACCGTATTCGGACAACACGCTCGCTAGTGACAATAGTGAATGCATCGCATTTCCTGTCTCACTAGACTATGGCACGTTCAGCTTATTCGGATGACCCATCTGCAGAAGCAAGGTATACGCCTTTTGGGCGCCTAAATGTCAGCATTCAACGCGTCGAGTTTACCCCAGAAACACGCAAGATCTCCACGATCGTAATCACTGCTGTCAATGCCAGACTTCACGCCATGCATGCCGGATTTCGGGATACATAACTCAATATACGAGCACAGGCTGCATCCGTTTCAGCCAAAGTTGTTTGGGCTCTCCACAGCTTTGCTACTCTCACCGAAAGAAAGCTCTTTTTATACGACGCACACACCCACCTATCCCCACGAACTCTCTACCGCTTACTCCTTACCACGACCAATCCTTACAACGTCAAAATCAAGGACGACGTTGACAAACTTACTGCTGCTTCAAAGGCCATTAGCTGAATTGGGCACGTGAGGTGCAGTTCTCCGAGGGCTCCACAGAAGCACCAACGGAAGCTACGAAACGCGCTGAATAGATGACACTCAATGCGCGTATTGTGGGGATTCTGGGGCGGAACGTTGACAGATCGCTCGCTCGTACGTGAACTCATGATGGATGAGCATGACTGCAAAAGATGCTTGGGACTTGTCGAAGGACCAGACGCACGAAGGTAGCATATGTACATAGTTGCCCAACTAAACGCTACTCGCTCTACCCTAAAACTTAAGTTCTCCTTGTCCCCTCTCGTCCCAACCCCTCGCACCATTTCCCAACTTAGAGAACCCGCTACGACTATCCTCGAAACCGGCATATCTCCTACACACATGGCATGGCGAAAATTGATCGCTTTCCAGTGTCCTCATGCACGTGTTGAACGCACCGAGTATGATTGGGTACGAAAGAACCTTAAGTATCACCGAAATCCAAATGGCCTGCCCAAATTCTGCTACTTGGTCAAGCATACTTACGAAGTTGATACGCGCTCCGACTGTTTTCGACCAATTTTTCAATATCTTCCCGTTCCGTCTCCTGGTAGATCATGGTCTCATTGCATCAGCAGTGTTAACATTCAACGGCTGTGCACTCTCCCCTGATGCCTGCAAAGTCACAAAGTCTGGTACGATGCATGACACATCGAGGTCCTAAACAAAGGGCTATGATGGTTTATTGTTCGACGAAAATGCTGTCGGGCCACAAGACTGCCAGCTGTGGCGGCTCATGTGTAACGCCATCAAGGGCACATCCGACTTGGTCCAAGTTACACGACCCACACACAGCCCATGAATCGATTGGATGCGAGATGCTCTGATTTTCAGCCGGGATTTAGTCGCGCAACGACGAAATTTTTGAGGCTGCCGCTTTACCTGTCTCTCAACGGTCTCAGTCTCAAATGGCAATATTTCCTCCCGAGTCGCGAAAACCTTCACAGATAGGAAAGCAGACGCTAGAAGATGTGCAGCAGGTCTTGACATCGATTCGCTCGTTTGACGGATATGGAACTGCTCCACCACTCATCAAACCTAGTTCAGACTCTTATTAAACGCTTCCGCACCGCAGAAATCAGGCCTTCACAAGATTATTTTGCAAAACTAGAAAAGTTTCTAGATGATTCCTGTCGCAAATCAACCCCATGAGGATCAAAAGACCAAACTGTCAGATAATAAACATCTTTTGGAACTATGTAGCAGCCACACTTTTGTCATTTAACCAGGATGATGTCATGGTGAGATACAAATCATTGGAAAATCAAAACAACATGTTTCTTCTGGTCAGGATGCAGCGTTGGCCGCCTTGAGCAGTGAATCCACCCAGAAGAAACTGGATAGTTTTATAAATGTGTCCATGATGTTGGACAAAGCCACTTCACCTTCAACCTTGATTCATCTATCAGCCAAATCCAAAGGTTTCATAGAAATAAGGAGTAGAAATTCTCAATCAAATTACTTATGCAAAGCCTATCTAGATGTGTGTCATGACATTATCAATGTGGTGGAAGAGATACACCTTGAAGTTCCTCTGCCATGGGAGTTGCTGACTTTGTCCTGACGTGACTCATCACACTGTAGTATCAGGAGTATTTTTGAATTGATCACAAAAGAGACAGGTAAGTATGTAAGAATGGAAGGATTTCAAATTCACATATCTCATTGGCACCCCTCCATGGTGATTAGAAATTTATGGGGATGAAAGACACATTTACTAGCTATAGCCTTCATTAGCCTTATGTGCCATCCCTATACCCACTATGAGACAATGCGAACAACATTTAATATTGTGCATGGGTCATTGTTATGCGTTTGTACAGTGACTACTGAATTGTAACTGTGTATTGGAAAAAAACTCACACAAACCAGAATTGGACTGCAGTAGAGTGAAGTCACATGACATAAGAGTGGTGGGAATGGCTACTGGGAAGAGGTATTTGTGGCATATTGCCTGAAAAATCAATGATAACTACCCGCCCATCATCTGTGCCAATAGCAATCCAGTTTCCACATGAGGCCAATCTGCCTTGACATGAGTGTGGAAGCCAACATAGTCGTTGGGAAGGAGTAGTGCAAAGCCACCCCTCTGCTATGAAGTAATGTTCTACATGGTTGTTACCTAGAGAAAAAGGTATGTCAGAATAGAGGGACACAATTTAAATTTTGAACCTCTACCCAATGCTATAGTATCACCAGGAGAGAAAGTAACTGGCTGATCTCCATCAGAATGCATCAGAGGGGGTGTGAGATGCACACCACTGGCAGTTGAAGAGTTGTGTCATTTGATCCTGACACAATGTGTGTGCCATCAGGGGAGAAGGCAACTGACCAACCGCGGCCAGTATAGCCAGTGAGTGTATTGAGATGCACACCACTGGCAGTATCCCACAGTCGAAGAGTCTTGTCATCTGATCCTGACACAATGTGTGTGCCATCAGGGGAGAAGGCAACTGACTGAACCTGGCCAGTATGGCCAGTATGGCCAGTGAGTGTATTGAGATGCACACCACTGGCAGCATCCCACAGTCGAAGAGTCTTGTCAGTTGATCCTGACACAATGTGTGTGCCATCAGGGGAGAAGGCAACTGACTGAATGTTGTGAGTACCAGACATTGTCCAAAAGCAAGAGGACCATGCATCTTCACATCCATTTTTCATGCTGATTTGAGGTGACATGTTACTGTAGGTTCTATAAAGTTTGGTTTGCCTTGGTGTGAACAACAGTGCTGAATGATATACTTGTTGTGAAGATGCACTAATAATTGGAAAGAATTCTTGCAGAAAGTGTTGGCAATCAGACAGTAAAGCCACTATATGGGGGACATGCTTGTTGCTGCTTTTCTGTTAAATCAATGTGAATATAACATATGTGCTGAGATGGTAAAAGCACTTACTGCTATGACTTTTTGCACTGTATACAGTGAAAGAAGTTGACCATGCAGGCCATGCAAAAGACTACCCACTTCTATCCAGAAGAGCATATATTTTGAACAGAACACATATAATAGCTCCATGAGTGTCTCAGACAACAATGCATGTTCCAGATGTGATGCCCAATGACGGCAGGCATATTGCAGATGAGGTGGAACACAGTGCATAATACATTGTGGAAGGTCTTTGACTTCACTGTTGTGTGTAGTTGGATCTTCAATCCCACACATGTTTTGTTTCAGATTTTGCATTGCATTTAGACACCTCAGTGCAAGTAGTGTATGCTGTGCTTCCACATTCACAAGGAGCTTAGGGTTCTGACACCGTCCAGAATTTGTGAGAAAGTCATAGAAGGATGGATGAATCAAGCAGATGACTTGAGAGCTGTCTTCTGGGACAATAACAATGGAGTGAAGACGGTGTAAAGCTGCTTGAACAGGGGAATCTAGATTTGAGGATTTGATATTCAGCAATTGCTCAATGCTGCTTGCAGAGAGGATCACAAAGAAGGATGATAGAACCAAGGATTCTCTTGAGCTGGCCAGCACCCTCTGGTGACAGTGCAGGATATGCCTGTTTTAAAACTTGCAGATACAACTGGTCAAGGTGATGATGAGGAGACAATTCCTCTGCCATCACATTTGTATCATGTAGTACCTTTCTCAGCTGATCTACTGGATTGTCATAATCCTTGTCTTCAATGAACTTGACAGATGTAGCAGCAAAAATAAATAAACCAAAAGATAATTTGGATAATGCTTGAATATCTGCCACCAAGGGCCATGAATCATTATAACCATAGAAGGTCTGGATGTCTGCCAGTTTGACCATGAGATAATCCTCAATATCCTTCTCTACCACCTCCAGGTTGACTTCATGTAGAACAAATGGATGAGTCACCATTTTCAGAGTGCTAGCTTTGAATGCCACAGTGATATTTGGTTCAGGTCGACTAGTAATGAGAAACTTAAGTGACAGCAACCCCTCTATGTGATTGGAGACACAATGTAAGATTGATGATGTAAATTTCTCTTCTTTGCATTCATCAAGGGCATCAATGACAACCACACATGAAGGGAATGACTTCCCAACCAACTGAAGAGGCTTCACAATCAGTTCCTCCAGTTGGCGAGATACATCTGCATAGCCGATATCAGGGTACCGTTTCAGCACATGAGCAACTTCATCTCCAAATGCCGGGCAATGATGTCTCAGATGGTTGGCAATGGTGGTGAAGATGAGCTTTGGATTGCTGCAGTCTGCATTATCACGCGAGCAGAAGAAGCTCGCCCCAAGCATGTGACTTTTGTCACAAATCTGCGCAATAGTGTATGCTATTGTCGTCTTTCCAGTCCCCGCAGAACCTTTGATCCAAAATATACGAGACTTTGCCTCATGACGTGGTGTCGTGTTGTCCATGGATGGCACATCAGAGTCCTGACCGATCCATTTCTTGATTTGATCAATAATATCCGTCCTAGTTCCGTCCAAACACGGCACACGGTCCCCACAGTCATAGCGAGCAAAGACGGCATGCGGCGCATGACCATCTGCGATGTCGAAAGTGAAATCTCAGAGCTGGTAGGTTTCAGAACCAACAGTGAGCGCTAACCTTTAATATCCAAGGTGGAATTCACGTGCTGAATGTCGAGTCACATTAGCGACGAAGCATGCGACTCGATCATTGGCACAAACCTGAAATCCGCTGTCAACTCGTTTTCCCACCGAATCTACTCCACTCTGAAGGTCAGCTAAAGCGTGTCTCATGTCCCGCGTGTGCTCCTGCTGGTGTGTTAGCATCGATGGCATTGTTACTCATTGTAAACTCACGTCAAGGGCGAATTCGATAGCAAGCACAGTCTCAGCCTGTGTATTCATACTAGACTCAGGAAAGGGATAAATCTTCGGGAGGGGTAAGCATACCGTTAAGTCTTCAATGGACCATGTCACGGCCCGAAGATGATCGCTTATCTTCTTCGCGTCTTCGTTAGTGCGAACGAGGCGTCTGACGATGTTACGACTCCGAGAAGCAATATTTTTCAAACTTTCGATATCGGCACCCCATGTTCTGGAAATAAAATTAGATCGCTAATATCCTGTCTCACAGAAATGACGCACTCGGACAATCGATTGATCCGATCGATAATTGAGGGCGACAGTGTCTTTCCATCTTTCGCGTTTATGAGGATCGTCCGCAGTTTTTCGAGCCTCTTCGAAATCTGCTCGATATCATCCGCGTTTTGGAACGTTTTCTATCCGAGGGGCGGTTAATGAGAAAAACAGGACGAAACGGCCTTGAGAACTTACCTGAATAGAATTCAAAACAAACAGCAAGCCACTCAAGCCGGCTTGCAACCCTGGAATTGTAATTCCTACATCCTTAGTGATCGCCTGGGTGAGTTCGACCGCACTGATGGCGTTGGAAAATGCGTTCTTGAGCCGCTCCCTATCCTTCGTCGAGCGATTCTTGACAAGTTTAGCTTTGAAGGAGTGCAACATTGAGCGAAAGATTCAAGATCGATGTGTTCAAGTTGATGTAGTACGGGATAAGCAAGGCTCTTCGTGTTGAGATATGGAGCGAGCTTGGATCGCACCGAAGAATAGACGCCGAACACATCGCCGAAGTGAGCTGTATGCTCGTTTTGTCATTCCATTCGTCATATCTCGTTGTTGACTCACCCCTACCACCCATCCGCCCACCACCATAAAACTCCCCATGCTCCGAGTCCAATCATCCCACCACCACCGACTCACACACCGTAACCACAATGCTCGTCCCACACACCCTTCCCCCCCCAGCTCTCGCCCTCCTGCGCTCCCATCGCTCTCACACCCGCAACGGCACAGCTAGCGACCGTATACAGCGCCTGAAAAACGGTACGTGCGTAGCCCCCCACAGAACTCGTCAACAAACTAAACGACGCGAGCGTAAAAACAACTTTCTTTGTGTACGCACCCCTTCGTCCCTCCCTTCCTGTCCACTCCACTCACTACCCCACTCACCACCCACACCACACCACTAACAACGGCCTAAACTGTGCGTACACCCCCCACCCCATCCCACCCCCGTCTACCGGCAGACGGCTGCATATACGACCAGCCCAACGTCGACTCGCTCAAATACGCCTACGCGGGTACGTCCCCTCCTCGCCCCCTCTATGCTCCCCCTTATGCTCTACCCCTCTCCCCTATACGTCCCACTCCACTTCGCTCACCACCTTAACGCCCCCCAGCCGGCCACAAATGCGGCTCCCACACCTGGGCACGCCGCGACCTTGGTTCGTCCCTTCTCCCTTCTTCCTCGCGTGTCCTCGTGCTCATCGTGCATATGCCACTGAATGAACAAAAATCACATCCCCGCTTGAACGTACAACGCGTAACTCACAATGTACGATCTACAACGCACAATCCACCATATATACGCTACCCCGTTTGCGTTTTCATTTTCGGGTTCGTCGCATCGTGATTCCACTCCTGACTAACGCGCGTTTGCATGCATTGTCGTGCCATTCTGTGCATTGTCGTACTACCGTCGTATCATGCCATGCCCTATCACGTCGTATCATATCGCATCGTCGCATCACAGCCTCATTATCTGAAGCGAAAGTACGCACGCCTCCAACCATACCAATCCTTCCATTCCGAACTTCAAAATAATTACCACCCCTGACTGCTTCGTTTTCGTCTCCATACAGTCCAAAGCGAATTAGCACGGTACGTTTCGTTACCCACTCCACATACCCACTCCAACCTTAACCATAAAAACCCCTTTCCCCGCAGCGTCGAACGTACGTCCCACCCCACCCCATTCCCACCTCAAAGCATAGTATCTAACACCCTCTCCCCCACCTCTTTACACCCCACACCCCAGTCGCACTAGGTTGATGTTCTCGATGAGAAGTGGACGGAGTGTGAAGTCATACCCTAGACCATCGTCCTTGTGTTTCTAACTCACTGTGTGACTCTGCCCCTCGCATCTTGTACTGCCCGCTCCCAATTTTTTTGCAATGGAAACTGCCACAATGTCAATGATCACCATGATTGTTCTTTGCCCCGGCATTCCATTATGCAGTACCAAGAGGACATGGCCTCAATTTTGTACCATTTAGCTCAAGGCAAGGAGGCCTTTCTTGACTATGTGAAAGATTCAATTGTTTCCCATGTTCGACCTCAGCTTGGCTTGCATGATGACATTTGGCCATGCAACTTGGTGGAACGTGTGGCCATGAGTCTTCTGTTACATGTATGCTCTCAGTTATTAGCTGATGGTTTCTGTGTTTGGTGGTGTACTTCTTAGTGGGGTACTCCTGCTCCCCAATGGAGATACACTTCCTTGGGTGTTATCTATGATGCTGAAGAGTTCCCCGACCCCAGTGATGTTTCAGATGATGAAATGTTCCAGGTGATGGCAATCACCTTATTTCATTGGGTACATGTGGACGATCTTGAAGACCTCCTTCCTCATCTGCATGATCTGTTTTCAGAGCCACATATAGTCCTTGTTTGATGGGAGTGAACTTGTTTCTCCACATTTTCGCCCCCATCCCAGGGTGGTCGCAGGAGGTGTTGCCCCATCTTTGAGTGTCACAGAAATGATGGCTGCAGGAGTGTGGCCAGGCCTGGGCGAGAACCCTCCCATCTCTGAAGTCTAAAAGTAAGTCTAGAATGGCTTCAGCTGAGACATTGTCCTAAATTATGGCAGAATTGTCGATGTCCTTTCTCTGACCAGGACGTGGACCAAGAGGCTGATCAGAACACTGATGTCGTCAGGGGAGTACGCTCAGGTGTGGATGCAAATCAAGTTCACGGTAGCTGAGCTCCATTATGTGAGCTTGAGTTTCTCTCATGTGAATGAACAGGGACTCAGGCCTTTTTTTTTTTTTTTTGAAGACACTGTTCCCAGGCATGACGCAGGTAAAATGGCACCTTTGGTTTGTCATGGCATCCTTGGTGCTTTACCAGAGATGGGGTAGTCCATGCGCAGTAACCTTGAACAGGATGTCAGATCTGGCCCTGGTGATGCCAAAAAAAGTCAACGATTGGCATGGTGAAAAGGTCCCTATCACCAAGTTAGTGGTCACCTGGGCAAAACATAAAAAAAAGACTTCAGGTGGGTCTGGGGGGGGATCTTCTTCAGGTGCAGGGCCATCTTCATACTACAATCAGTATGATGGTGGCCTACCCTCCATTCCTGATGCAGTTGAAGAGGACTAGCCCACATTCTCCCTGTTTTCTGTGGATGTATGCTTCCTGTCTTCTTTTGATCTGGATCTTGTCTCCTTGACCGTGATGTAAAGTAGTCAGCCTTGTATTTGCCTCTGAGATTATTTCACAACCTCTGTTCCTGTACAACTGAGAGCGGAACCTTTATGATAGCCCTTGGTGGAAGATTTAATGTACAAAAACAGTATCTGCTACCTGAGCTAAGCTATGGCTAACAAGGTAGATGTCTGAGAACAGTGTAAGAACAATCCTCCTCCCACCCATGTGCGGCGCTGCAAAATGAGCCAGGGTCCTAGCTGTAAAAGCTATGACTTGACCAGGCCTAGTAGGGACTTTCTTTCCTAGTTGAGGAAGACACAACTCCCCACCTTGCCAGCCTTCCCCAATCAGAATGACCCAGGCATATGTCCAAGGGTGGTCTGTCCAATCCAAGTGAATGATCTGACTGCTTCCTTCTTAGATGGCCAGGCAAAAAAAATGCCTTTGAAGTCTAAGCCAGGCCTCTTTTGAAATGTTTCTTGGATGGTTGAATCCTTGATGACCTGCTGGTAAACTCTGAGAAGTAACCAAGAGTTAGCCAAGGAATTTCAAGAGGCGCAGGCAACCTGCCTCATCTGCATGTTCCAATTTTGGGCATCATACCGATGCAACAAATTGCTGAGCCTGGGTGTAACTACTTCCCCTAGTTTGAGGAGAAAGAAGTCCAAAGTTTCTTCTGCTTCAGGTGTTTGGGAACGGGAGTCCAAGGTCACAACAGGCTGAGAACTATAGTGTTCCCAAACTCCTATGTGACACTGAGGGGTTGGTGAC
>MU134820.1:0-40210 GCA_015039355.1 Ramaria rubella | reverse complement strand
CGTTTTTTTTTTGGGGGATTTGAGAGGGTTTGTGGGTTGTTTTTTGGGGGCGGTTAGTTGGTTTTGGTTCTTTTTTTGGCGGGGGTTGGAGCGTTGGTGGGAGGTGTGGAGATTTTTATTTTGGCGCGGGGGGTCTTGTTTTTGGAGTTGATTTACTTTTTTTATTGTGGCATCTTGGCGTCTTGGTGGCTTCGTCACGCTCCTGACGAGCTTTGTTATTTTTATTGTTATTTATGTTTATGTTTTTATTGTTTTTATTGTACATTTCTCCTCTCCTTCATTCGCTTTCGTCTCGCTTCAAGTACCCCTCCTATCACCTAACTCACACTCACCCCCTCCCCCAGCTCCGCCACGACGCAACACACACCCTCGAGCTCCTCAATGCGTCCTCCTACGCCGCCGCAGGGAGCGATACAGGCACAGGCACAAGCACAAACACGGATACAGATACGGACACCGACGTCTTCAAGCGTGTCTTTTTGACGGATTTGAGGGAGCCGCATGCGAGGTTTGATGCTGTGGTTAGGTGTGTGTCGTCGCGTGTTTGTCGTGTTGTCATTGTCGTTTTTGTCATTCGTATTCCCATCCCCCCACCGTCCTTCTCCCCGTGTCTCGCACTTGCACTTGCACTCGCTATTCCCTATTTTTCTTCCACGCCTCGCTCGTGCATCCGCTAACAACCCCCCTCTTCCCTCCACCCCTCTCGCAGAATCAACCTCGCCCACGCAAAACACCCCACACCCCCTTCACCCGACTTCCCCACGCCCCGCGTAGCGCTCACACACGCAATCCTCACCACACTCCGCACGGCGCTCACGGACCGCGTACACGCCATCGTCCCCCTCTCCACCCCACAACCTCAACCACAATCCTACCAAGGGTCCTCCTATGCCACATCCACACATACCCCCACTACGTCCACCACCTTCCCCGCCCCCTCCATGCCCCCCACCCCACCCTCACACCTAACCCTCGGCATCCTCTTCACCCCCCACGCAACCCGCCTCGTCGACCACGGCCCGCCCATCTCCGCACCCCCCTCCGCCACAGCCGCCTTCCACGCCTTCTGGGGCCCCGCCGCCTCCCTGCGCCGCTTCAAGGACGGCAGGATCGAGGCGGCGTGCGTGTGGGATGAGGGGGTCGTGAGGGCGGAGGATCGGGAGGGCGTTTGTGCGCGGGTTGTTAGGTGGGTGCTTTGGAGGCATTTTGGGATTGGGGTGGAGGGGGAGATGGGGAGGGGGGAGGGGAGGGGGGATGATGTGAGGGTTTTGGGGGGGGATTATGGGGGTGTTGGTTGTTAGGGGGGAGGAGGGTGGGGGTGGGGCTGGAGGAGGGGGCGGGTATAAGGATGCGATGGGGGGTTTTGAGGAGTTTGTGAAGGAGGTGCGGGCGTTGGCGGGTGGGGAGGAGGAGGGGATACCGCTTGCGTTGCGGGAGGTGAGGGCGTGTGCGAGCGCGTTGAGGTATACGTCTGTCTTCCCGCCTGTGCCGTTGCCTGTTTCTTCGGGTGGGGGCGCGCGACGACACGTGCACCACCCGTATTTGCAACCGCATATGCCGTTCGATGTTACGCTCCATCCGGAGCATTCGACGCAGTGGCCGGACGAGGTGCGGGCGGGGCGCAAGGTGCAGGTTGCGTTGTTGGAGAGTCTTGCGCGGGGGCTGAATGGGCGGAGGGGGGGGAAGAGTGGGAATGCGGGTGCGGGGTGTGCGCGTGTGGTGTTGGAGGGGGGGGTGGGGGGTGGGGAGGCGTATGGGCGTGGGCACGGGGTCGGGGAGGGCCTTGGTGACGGGCTGGGGAGAGGGCGGTGTTGGAGGTTGTGCTTGCGGGGTGGACGTTCCGCGCGAGGGTGTGTTGGGATAGGGAGCCGTTGTTGATGAGGGGCATGGTGGACGCGCTCGGGCGGAAACCTACACCGGCGCAGGCACAGGCACAAGCGCAAGCACAAGGACAAGCGCAAACACAAGCACACCCCCCACCCCCCACATCCAACCCCACGCAACCCCACCAACCCACCCCGACACCCTCCCTCCCGACGCTCACACACGCGCTCACGCTCCACAGCACGCTCTTCACGCACGCCCCCGCGCACCACACCGCCACGCTCGCGCTCCACCACCGTTTCCCCGCGTACGCGCACACCGTGCGTCTCGTGCAGCGCTGGCTCGGCGCGCATTGGCTCAGTGCGCGGGTGGGCGTCGAGGCTGTTGAGTTGGTGTGTGCGGCTGTGTTTTTGGAGGGGGGTGCGGGTGCGGGTGCGGGTGTAGGTGCGGGTGAGACTGGGACTGGGACTGGGGCTGGCACGGGTGGAGGCGTCGACGTGCCCATGAGCGGGAAACGGGGCTTCGTGCGCGTCTTGCGCTTCCTCCGTGCGTGGGACGGCGTGGCGTATGTGCCGCTCTACGAGGCTGTGCGTGGTGGTGCGGCTAAGGGGGAATCTGGGGGTGGAGGCGGGAATGCGGGGGGCAGGGGGCGGGGGGAGGCGGGTGGGACGGTGGCGTGGCGGCTTGCGACGGCGGAGGATGCGGCGGGGACGGTGTGGTGTGGGGGTGTGACGCGTGCGGTGGCGGCGAGGGTGAGGAATGTGGCGGATGCGACGGTGGTGTGTTTGGAGGAGGGCACGTTGAGTGTTTTGGTGGGTGCTTTCTCTTTTCCTCCCTCTTCTCTATCCCTTCCACGACCTACACTAATGCACCATCCCACAGCCCCTCTTCCAACACCCAACATCGGACTACGATTTCCTCATCACATTACATCCGCACGCCGTCAGCACCGTACACCAGGCGCTGAACCCTCCCACCTCAACATCATCGGGCTCCTACGCCAACAACCCCCTCAACCTAAACACACTGACAGATGAAACACCATTTCCGCGCGTAGGGTTCAACCCTGCGCTGCTGTTCTTCCGCGATCTCCAGGTACGCGCGCCTTCTCGTCCTCCGTCTCCATAACTAACAAGCCATCCCACTAGCGCATTTACGCCGACACCCTTGAGCTGTTCTACGATATCCATGGCGGCACGACGATCGGGGGCGTATGGGACCCGCGCGTCGCGGGACAACAGCATGGGTGGCGCGTATTTTTGGGCTTTTCGTCCGTCCCTGCGTCAGAGGAGTCTGCTACAATTAAAGTGTGTGCATGGGTTGTTGACGTAGATGTGGGTGCTGACGCTGTTCCTCTTTTTTTTTTTTTTTTTTTTGCAGAAGGATAAGGAGAAGGGCACGGGGAAAGGCGCGCGCAAGGGCAAGAGCGTTCCGGAAGTGGTGTTCAATGCGGAGGGCGTGTTGGCTGAGATTGCGAGGATAGGGGAGGGGATCGTAAAGAGTATTACGACGCGCGGGTAATTCCCGGCTCCTTCTTTCATTCACGCCCTCGCAGGAAAAGTACATGAATAATAGTCCTTCAATTCTAAGATTCCCTAGTTTCCCTCGCCGGCAAGGCTATCGACCAAGTTGTGGGGACGCCCGGTAGCCAGGCGGGCCACTTCACCGGGTCGCAAAAGTTACAGACAACAAAAACACCTCGTGAGATGTTTTTGTTGTCTGTAACTTTCGGCTAACGAAAACAGCTTGATGCGAGATGACGGCTGGTCGGCATTCCCTAACCCACCGGTCATCAACCACCGTTCAGCAGAGAATGGCCATCCCTCGTCCCTCCTTTGCAAGCATTAGGAATCGCAGAAGGTGATGAGGAGACTGGTGCTGCAGCAGTCTCCTTTCGCCAACCAAAGGCGTTACTGGCGCATGCTGGTAGTGCCAGTATCTGAACGGCTTGCGAAGCGCCATCCATGTTGGTTGGTCTGTCAAAAATAGAATTGGTGAGGAGGGAAATCTACGGGAATCCGTTGCTCAATTCCAAAAGTTACCGTGAACCCATGAACTCGGTGGCCCGACCTTGGGATCATGCCGAACGAATTTAGGGACAATAGGGAATTTTAGAATTGAGTACACCTAATAAATAAAGTCAAATGGCCTGCAAATATGCTGTAATCCTATTGCAATTGTCGACGGTCCGACCAAATTCTCTCTAGGGCCCTTGAAAGACTCGGACTATATACTGAAGTAATTAATGCTCTGGCCACTAGCGCCTATTCGCTTTTACATAACCCCTCCACAATGAAGTTGAATAAACACCGTCACAGAGACCGTGGCAGATAGATTCCCACCAGTGAATACCACGACTGGTTTCTTCCAATTTGATCCCCCCGATACTATGAAGAAGTTGAAGAAGTTTGACAAAAGTCAGCAAACCTTCAGGGCAGCCGCTCTTCGTAGCCCTATCCATCCGCCACACTCTGGTAATCACGGATAGTCGGAATCACCAACGTATTGTTCAGGCAGCCCACCATGTGAATCAAGGATGCAAAGTTGCATCCATTGCCCGTGCCTGAGCCCGAGCAATCGGTGCTGTCGGGTGCTAAACAGCAGATGACATTAACGAAAAACGTGAGCGGCGCACGGACTGTCTGACCAGGCCAGAGCCTCGGGCAGTGACTCAGCAGCTTGCCGCTTGCCAATTGTCCAATGTCACGTGACTGCCAAAGTGTCGCACTTATAATAAGCTGTGTCCTCGCGTTCTGCCTCTCCCTCTCAACCACCCCCTTGCGTGTGGGTTGGCCCCTAAGGCCTTCCTGCATTGTTAGATTAATAATAATTTTTCAACTTGTGAAATGGGTCACTGCTTTGCATGACAGAGGCTGATTCCCCTATGTTTGTCACCCTGACACCCCCTTGCTAACAAGGTGTAGTTCATTTTCTATCAAATGCTCCTTTAAATAAGTCTATAGTATTACCAGTGTTTGTATCCCATTGTCCTATGTATATTAATAAATTGGTAGTTATTCCCTATGTTCTTTGTATATTCAAAGCTGTGTGCTGCCAAATGTACATTATCTACATTGCTCTCGTATACCCCATTCTTATTTATTCCATAATGGTACTATATATCCCCTTCCTTGTCCATGTGCCTCATTACATTCTGGATATATTTACAAGTGCACAATTCACAGCAAAATCTGTCTAATAGCATTTATAAGGTGAATCCACTCTCCCCATACTCTATTCATAAATATACATATATGGACCTGTGGCAAAGCACAGATGCCCCAAGCTCATTGACAAGTTCAATACCTGATTAGCTTTAACTAAAGGCTCTCCCAAACAATGCAAATTAGTATTTAAATTTATGTGTTGAAAGGATTCATGCATCCCAAAATGACAGATCAGTTTGCACACACCTATGAGAACAGGTAAGTTTCATTGTGTATAGTATCACATAAACCTTGATATTTTGTGTCAACATTTCAAGCCCTGTGAGAGGGGGGTGTTGTTACCATAGTTACCTATAGATATGGTCATCAAAGCTCCAAGGTCTGTCATATTTGAATTGTCAAAATGAACAGTGTCAGTAGCACGGTCACCGACCATTTGAATGCTTTGGGTCAGAATGATAAACATGACAGACATAGTAGAGACATAGCACTGGCAAATCTAAGAAGTATTTAGGTTTAGGCACACATAGTGAGAAGTCCAATGGCTTGGCCACTTTGGATGTATATCTGTTTGACTGTCTTCTTTGATTAAAGTTATTGGCAGAGGGTATGGTGAAGTTTGTTTGTTGGAGCTGGGGCCTCACCCATGCTTGCTCCACAGCAATAGTGTGTGTATTTTTATGAGCCACAGACCAGTTTGCATGCTCAGGGGCAATGTCATGGATTATGCAATGAACTAGGGGCCACCTGACCCATGATTGCACATTGTCTTTGAAAGATATATTGAAGGATACAGCCAGCTATGGGTTGTGACATGATGGTTGTCATCAAGTTTTGATTGATGTGAAAAACTCAAAGTCCCAATGGGGACAAATTTGACTTATAAATACTGCTGACTAACAATCATAGATTTGAAAAATACAATTTATTTTATAGGAACCTCTCATGATTTCCATACTTCCATCTAGTTCCTTCATTTTCCCCTATTGTCCTCTTCTCACTCCCATTTATGTTTTGTCTCATTGAAGTGTTGAGGCCATTGAAGTGACACTGTATCATGTGCCTGCGACTTAAAACCCAATCAGCACATTTGAAAGTGAAGGCCTCTACCACCACAGGTGGCAATGTCGCACACACACATTGGGAATAGAGGCCTGAGTACCTGAGTGAAATGACATACTCTGGCACACCACCGGCAACGTCGTCGTACGCACAGTGATGCCCATAGTGAGCTGTTTCATTCCACCCAGGTACTACGGAAACATTAGTCTGCAAGCTACCTTAGTATACTTTGCCTCTCTTTCACCTGTAACTAGAGATGCAAAGTCAGGACTCAATCAATGACATGTATATATGACCCACATAAAAATGATGATAATCTTGCCCATAGAGGAGCTCCAGGACATTCTAGACACACACACAGTCTGAATAGACGAACCATCTGCAGACCAATCATGTAACTGCAAAGTATTTGAATGAAAATATCTGGGAGAGTAGTAGAGAACATACTAAAACAAGCCAAGGGGATAAGGCTGATAGGTGGGGGAGAGGAAGTAAAAACCATACAGGAACTGCAATGGTATTGCTCTGGAGTTGGTAAACAGAACAGGAAGAATATTAAGAACACTCACTATAACTATTTCATTTGTGAGATTGTGTTAGGAATCCAAGCACCGGAACCAAGAATCTGTTAGACCTGCATCAGTGAAAGATGAATAGCTGTGCTTTGAAAAGATGGTGAATTACACCACTGGAAGAATACCAGACAGTAAGCACAAGTAAAGAAAAGAAAAGGAAAGAAAACACATGAAGGTCCAGTGTGTGTGGGGCTGGGATCAGACTTGCCCTGCCGTGCTGGCAGATCACGTGAGGTAAAGGAGCAACTTTGCTGACTATGCAAGAGCATATGCTCTTGCGTAGTCAGCATCTGTCACATGAGCACAGAGATGTGCTTGTCGCCATCACTGATGATGGTGTCACCGTGTGCACGACGCACACGAGCAGCAGACGGCCAGGATGCCGTCGTTGATGACGGTGTCACTGTGCGTGACATTCCACATCACACCGGCGCATTCTTGCTGCCACCCAAGATGGCCATGATGTCCATGCCCCCAACACGGACCACAACCACCTGAAGGCCCCAGGCAGACCGCATCCACGCCTGGGGACCTTCAACAGGTCTCCCATCCACCTGGGACTGCGCATAAGCCGCGCCACTGTGCGCTGCGCCATCCATGCACCCTGGCGGTGGCGCATGACCGAACGGTGCCCTACGATATCTCCTAGCACCACCACGGATGAACGCCATGCAGGGGGAACCTATGTCGGTACAACCAACATCCCCCCCTGCCCTCACAAAGTCCTGCAGTGCAAAACACCGCAGGCACATGCTAGGGCTGTCACCGCCATCGCTCCTCAACACCTGCACGCCAATCCCCTCTCACTGCCCCCATTGCCCTCTCGCCATCCCCACCGCCCTCGCGCTGGCCCCACCACCCTCTCGCTGCCCCCCACTGCCCTCTCAACACCTCCACCGCTGTCGGTTTACTTTCGGGAATAGATCCAAAAGACAGTGGGTAGCGGTGTCGTCGTTGCACGGCTACTTACACTGGTGTTCGGCTCAGTGCGCTTTGCTATCAGCAGCAACAAAGGTAGAACAAAGACGAAGATGAGGACGTATCAGTGACGAAGATGATGACATAATACGCTGATGTAAGCGTAGACGAGATACAACAGCAAATGTCACGTGATTGACAAAGCTGGCCTTGACGTAGATGTAGTAGTAGTAGTAGACTTAGAAGACTTAGACTTGAGACTTAGACAAGTGAATCCAACTGAAAGAGGTGAATTGGGGTACACTAAGGTGAAACAGGCCTTATATACATGAGCAGAACAACAAACGATGCGAGTATGCCATACAACGATGTCGTCGACAGCAGACAGGAGAAATGACTAACGGCAAGAGGCAGAAAACCAAAACAGGAAGATGGTTTGTAAGGAAATGGAAAAATGAGTCAGGTGGTCGAAGAAATGAATAGAAATGTGGCAGTGAATTTGAAATAGAAGCCAGAAATAGAATAGAAGTGAGTCACAGACAATAGACCATGTGGAACAATTGGAAATAGAAGTACAGCCAAGAAGCGAGTGAGTCAGGTGATGAAAATGAGTCATAGCCGTCCAATAGGATTCCAGTTGCTTGTCAAATATCTCCGAAGATGAGTAAGTGAGTCATGTGACTTGATGACGACTCAGAAACATGTGAACCAATCATGACACTTGGATACGAATTTCCTCCAGAGAGGGAACGAAGACGAGCCCTTCTTGATGAAGTCCTTAGGCACATAACCGTAGCAAATCTCTGTTCCTGGTCCGTGCTCTTTGATGTACCAGTTATTCCTGAGGACGATGCGATGCCAACCATTCACTGGTTTGAAGTTTGGGTCAAAACCGATGACGTAGAAGGGAGCATGGAAGGTTTGATCGAATACCCATATGCAATCATGAATGTGATAAGGAGGATATGAGGGGAATATTCGGTATGGGCCTTCAGGAGATTCGACATATAGGGGATAGTACCGACGGTGTGCGACTTGTGGAGGAGGACTGGACAAATGAACATCAAGGGGAGAACACCGACTAGGAAGTTCAACACGTGGTCCAACGTGTATGTCTGGCTTGGCGGTCATCTGAAACGAATCATGGGACGTGGTGGCGGCAATGCTGGATGGCATATTTAAAATAGAATTGATGAAAAATAGAATGAGTGTGGAGATGATGTGTCTGGCGGATTGGGGGTAGCACAGCAGATGATGGTCTGGCGAAAGCTGATGATGATAGGCGCGTGTGCAGTGAGCGTCTTTTGTAGTGTAATAGGCACTGTCGAGTATCATGCTTGTCAGCGCGTCGATTGGTGGAAGCAAGTTCCCTAGCTACCTTTCATTGGCGGTAGGTGAGGATAGGTCGTTTTCCGCCAACTGTCAAAGGCATTCCGAGTCAGGTGGATGGGTGTTGATGTTGGGTTGAACATTTCAAATCAAACTTTCCTTACATAAGTAATGATTCTCCACTTCGTTAGAAAGGTATTTTCTACAATATTTGGCCAGATGGTCAATCACAGCCTTAAGTGAGACATTATACTTATCTGGACATTGAAAGTGAGCAAGCATGTCAATGAGATCATTCAACTGACCAAAAATGCTAGCCTTATGTTGGGAATTAACCCCAACTACTAACCCTACATTACCACCTGAATCGCTAACCACTAACCCTACGCTGACGTGAACTATGTCTCGTGCAAACATATTGGGTCAACTCGTGGGGTTCCAGGATTTCTATTCAAGTGACAATCTAGATACCCCTTCATAAACCTCATCTAGCATGATGTTATCATCATCGTCTGAGTAATCATCATCCTCAGACATCGACACAGCCGTGGACCCCTCTCCTTCTTTGGAACCAGTGCGAGAATCACAAGAAAAGCCATGAAGTGAGTATATCTGGTTGAGTCTCACCTGGATATTTGTGTTAACATGTTTGCGTTCATCCGCAAACTCTGTAATTGCGCAGGCAAGCAAACCCTGGCTGCATGCACATGCATCTATTGCCTTGTCCAATACAACTGTTTCATCGCAGATCCAAGTCGCCAAACGTTTTATTTCAACATTGAGCCGTTTAATCTCTTCTTGTGCATGTAGGATCTTGACATGGCAGATTGTTGCCTCACGGTTCTGAGCATTCGCCCATTCTAAATTTCAAATATCTTCCTGGGCACCCATATGCAGGAGCTCAAACTCGGTGATTGTGGTGTATTCCACAATCTGCGCCCATGCCAGACTTGGCCGTGGAGGATCAAGTGTGAGGGCGGCCTTGTTGTACGCTTGCAATGCCTGTTGGATGGCTTTCGAACAGGCTTTTAATGCCTTGGTTATATGTGTGCGCTGTTTGTATCCTGAAAGCCAGCCCCTTCAAACACATGCTCCGTTTGAAAGAAAATACATACCCGTGTGAGATACGTTCACCTTTGTGAGTTCGAACAATCTTTGAACAACAAGCCCTTCAAGCTTGTCAACTGCACATTGATAACCTTGGATGCGCAAGTACTCTGCGGCACGAAGGAATTCCAGACTCTCGGGGGTCCATCTGGCTCCTATGTCCAAGTGCCCCTCAACCTTTTGCAATTTCTGTTGTAAGAAATTCACCCCATCCCATGCATCCTGGGAGACCTGACATAAGTGAGCCATATCCTTTGCGCGCATGGCCTGTGCAGATAGTTTTTGGGCTGCCTCCCAAATTTGTCTGAGAGGCCCAAAAGTATTAGTTTCTTATCAATTATGCTGAATCAAGGACATACCGTGCTTCGCCATATTTGGTCAGTAACTTGATGTATTCCACACCCAACACATCATTTTCGGGTTCTGAGTGTTTGGATTCGAGATACTTATGCTCATCTGACAGCCAGCCTGTATACTGGGCATATGAGACATTTCGCCCTGCCGTGAGTGTTTGTATGCGCACCGGCATGTCTCAGAGAAGTTCTAAAGCTTGTTTGTAATTGTTGAGCATGAAATTGGCTAGCAAAATCCGTGGGTAAGCAACAACATTGCTCATAGTGAATAGACAGAAACATACCCAAACCCTCGTACTTCTCAGAATCCCAGTGACGGAAATACATGTCTATGAATTGGCGCCGATGGTAGGGTGTCAAGTGCCATGTGAGGCGGGCGACTGCATTTTAGCCCAAAAAAACACGCTCGCATGTTTCCAGATCTTCGATGCCAAATCCCTTGGATATCTGGATGTGAAAGCACAATTGGCAAAGCCGGTTGTGTGCATGCTCATGGAATGCTGGAACAACCATGCGCACTCCAAGTTCACGTGCCTGTGGACCAAGCGAGCTTCTCATGAGGGTGCTCCAAAAGGAGCAAGCGATGTCATAGCCAAGCCCTATGCCTTTGGGCAAAGTCTCCATCAACCTTGAGATAGTCGCCAAAGGATATTTTGCACTGTAACTATCACTCAGGGAAAACCACACTAAGAACAAGTAGGCGACTTACAGTTCACCGCTTTGCATCATATCCAGGATCGTCCAAATTATTCCATGACGACATACCGATACAAATACCCCTGATTTGTCAAAGGTGTTGGATACCCCTTTGACAGTATCAGTGTAGCTGCACGCCAACGGTCAGCACATGTGGCCTCAACAGAGTGTCCATCGGTCAGATCTCCTTCTGCTTTGACATCAGCCTGTGGGCCTGGCTTAGTCAAATTACAGACTGACATCAAAAACATACCTCGGTGCCTGGCTGCCAGACTTTGCGTTTGACCTCATCCTTAAAGTGATTGACAAATTTGTGTGAAAGAAAGTAGTCGCTTTCAAATGTCAGAACATCTGAGTGTCAATCTTCGCATACAAACCATTTGAGGCTGTTATTGCCATCTAATGCACCCATCATTGAAGGGTTGAGCTCAGTGTCTCCAGCAAGCTGATTCGCATCAGCTTGCAGCTAAGGTTAAATATACAGGGACCGTACCTTATACTGGCAAGGGGGACAACTGTGACAGATTCACCATGTCAGGGCATCCCGACCTAGTTGTACTTTGATGGCTTGATCCACGTGGCGAAGGATCTCAAGGTATGTATCAAAAGCGTCTGAGAACTGGTCTCGGATGGCCTGATGATAATTAATCTGTCCCATTGGTTTTGATTAGTGACCTGCATAAGTAAGAGTGAAGATGCTGTGGCTCACATTGGCAAGGTCACATAAAACCTTAACCCATTGTTGAATACTGAGTTGGGGGCAGCGAAGTCGGCACCGACGGTAAAGCTCGAGGGTTGGAATCGGAATGGCCAAAGTGGGGTGCGCTGGTGAAGTGCCAAGAAATCTGTGTATGATTAGAGTCTCGTTCAGGTGGTCATGGCCCTGATTGTGGGGTAGGGATCGTGCCACATCATAACCTGGGGAATCCTCAGATGATGTCATCAGTGAGTATATTAGAGATTTACCCACCTTGCATCCCGAGAACAGATATATTGAAGAATGTGGCATTGACCACATTGGGGGCATCAGGGGAAGGACCAAATTTGTATATCATGTATGCCATGAATAGCACGGGCATTTGCGCCTCCCATGCTTGGTGACGAATACTGACCCTTTCGTGTTTGCTAGGTCGATAATAATTCCTGCGTTTCCTGCAGATAGCCATGTAAAAAGGACAAGCAGTGAATAAAGTACGTACCGAGCCAATGAGTCTTGAGCCGTATCAATGAAATGAAAGTATTCCCTGCCTTCATGGCTGGGGTCCACTTCATGAGCTGGTATGTCAATACCATCAGGAACATCTTCCCATGCTTCCGTCTTGGTGACCATCTGATCGTCAATGCCGGAGGTATGACCTGTATCCAACGCGATGTGTACAGCAGCGCGGCATAAGCTTTCAGGTAGAGCTATTTGGACATTTCAATATCTGTTGAAAAATACATATATTTTTATACTTACCTTGAAGATCGGCACATCTGATATCGTCGTCTAGTTGCCTTTGCATGGGCAATTGGGCATTGGAGACATGCTGAATGCCAGGTGGATGATGAGGTTGCTGGTCACCAACATCTGAGGGAGAGCACTGACGCTGACCAAGGCGATTTATGACAATACCTTTACTTACACCGATACTTACACGCTTGGTAGTGTACCCTTAACATTTCATATTAAACATGATGCGTCAGAGTTTCTTCGTGGCACGTGACTGGAGAGTTGTGCTCACCATTGGAGACGGTGAGCACGAAGATTTGACAGTTCTATAAGCAATATGTGATGTCAGAGTTGGGTTCTAATAAAAAATTAATGACTGTACTATTTTTTTCGGTAAGAGTGCGTCAAGAATCAAGATTTAGACGAACAGCCTTGCTCGTCGTGTTCAACGACAAGCACGCATTGAAGACGCGCCCAGATAGGGGATATTCACTTAAATTTGTAATCTACTCGAAAAAAGAATATATGTAATATTTTATTTTGTAGCATAACATGGAGTATTTGTGGAGATGTCCTGCTCGTCGCTGGAGGCGACGAGCAGGACATCATGATCAGCGTTCTGGCCACCTGCACATGTAAGGTGTCAATGTGTAATCAAATTAGACCCGGACACCACATGTGTGGTCTGAGTCTAAGTTGACTCACGGCTGGAAACGGAGTGGAGATGTTGTGCTCGTCGTCTCTTGCGGTGAGCACAACATCTCCGGTCGCTGTGGAGTCGACCAGTGTCAAGTGCCGGTGTAGGCCAGTGGACGCCGGTGGAGTGCCTGTATACTGGCTGTCACGTGGCCCGGTGAGTTGCGAGTTCTGTGAGACAGCTGTAAATTACTTACCAGGTTATAGCTTTTCCATGGAATAAGGTACGGGATAGGGACAATGCGAGAGTGAGTCAACTTAGACTCAGACCACACATGTGGTGTCCGGGTCTAATGTGATTACACATTGACACCCTACAGGTGGAACCCGGATGCCACTCAGGGACGTGAACGTAGCCTTCTTCGATGGGGACAAAATCCTCTAACATTGGAATACAATCATCTAAACTGTCTTGATATATTTTCATAATCACAGGGAAAGGATTGCAACATGGTAGCGCAATAGAGGCAATGGTCCACTTCCAGAATGGTGATTTTCTCCGACCTGCACAGGATGGGTTAAAGTCACTCGAAGCTCATTGGGTCGACTGAGGATCGAGTTTAGCATAGCGTGTGGAATTGGCTGTTTAAAAGGGCCCTGAACACACTATACCATGCTCTGCCCTGATGCTTTGAGCATACACGGCAGAGAGAGAGAGATTCAGTTTATATACTGCTTTCAGACTACAAATAGAGCTAGGCTGGGCTGACTGCTTACGTAAGTAACTAATCGGCGTTGTCGGTTTGAGTTACTGTGCTAGTCTACTGGGGCTGTGAGAGGGGGTGGGTGACCGGTGGTACCTATTGTGCTAAGGGGATGTGTCTAGGGGCATATTGGGTGTGTAGATAAGGAGAGAGGGGGAAGCATGGGGGAAACAAGAAATACATGATGCCCGAGTCATAAATAGTCTAAGTGTGGCCTCTCATCCAGCAGTCTCACCTGTGGCTGGGTCCTCGAGCGCTGCACCATTGTCTTGCTTCTCTGGTGTCCAGGGTGTTTCACCTGTCTTGGTGAACACACCAGAGGCTTTGATAAATTCGGCAAGGGCAGCGATGCCATCCCTAGTACTGAGGATGTCTGCTACATGTTCAGTTGGTACTGCTGTCTGTAGGATGTGTCGGTAATCATCGTATCTGGGGCAGTCTTGTAGGATGTGTGCCCTAGTCTGCCTGGTTGCACCACATGGGCAGCCTATGTCGTTTGAGGGGATGTTTGTCTCGTAATATTCACCGGTGAAGGCGTGGCCAGTTCTGGCCTGCGTGACTAGGCCATAGGTTTGGTGGTCAAGGCTAAGGAAGTGGGGTTGTGGTTTCATTGATGGCGGAAAGCGGTCTGCTGGTGCAAATCAGCCAGAAGGTGGGGTTCCTGCCCATTCCTTTCTCCATTTCTCTGTGATGGATGCCTTAGCAAGGTGTAATGTGTGAGTGCTTGTGGCCCATCCTGGGCCTCCCAGCTGCGTGGCAGCTTTGGCGAGCTTGTCTGCCCTCTCATTCCCTCACACTCCTTTGTGTCTGGGGGCCCAGGCGATGTCAAATGTGTGGCATAGGTCCAAATCTAGGAAGGCTATTATTGCCTCCCTGAATGTAGAGGACCAGTGTTGGCCAGCAATGGGTTTGGCTTCGAAGATGTTCTGTATAGCAGAAGTGTTGTCAGCAAAGAAGTGGAGATGTCTAATGGGTACTTGGCTGTTCATTGCATAGGCTACAGTCGCCCCTGCTGCTCGTGCAAGCCCTTCCATCTCGGCATCGTAGACCTCTGCTTTTGATCCCATGCCAATTGTGTGTTCACATACCACTGAGGTCTGGTGGTAGAGTACAAGGGCCACACCAACTCAGTGTATGCCATCTGTCTCAAGTAAAGAGCTGTCTGTGTAAGCTAGCAGGTGTGCACTAGTTAGTTCAAACACTTGTATGTGTGCATTGTGCGCTTTGACGGCAACTTCCTTGTCGATGCCTTTGGTAGCCTCTGTGATGGTTAGTCTGCCCCCAAACTCGTTGGTGCTGCGGCACCAAGGTGGTGTGAGATGCAGGTCTATTTTCTCATGTGTTGGAGAGGAACACTGGGCTAGTATGTATAGTCTTGTGAGGGGTGGGACACGAGTTCTGACTGGGTGGTTTGGTGGCAGAGGAGGGGTTGGGTTGCTTGGGGTAGCCCCTCTCCATGCCTGGGTAAGGTGTTGGATGATTAGGCTGTGTCTACTGAGGTGGTTAAACCTTAGTGCAGGTTGGGTACTTAGCAAATCGAGCTTGTGCCTGATGGGTGGGCATGCCGATTTGATTTGCAGCGCCCTCACTGGTGTTATCTTGAATGCTGCGCAGATATGGCGCAGAGCTTTGTTCTGGGTAACTTCTACTGATGCGGCATGGCTCTTCTTCCTGGTCCACCAAATGGGACTTCCATATGTGACTTGTGGGATGACACAGGTGACATAGAGTGTGCATAAGTGGCTTTGTGAAAGGCCACACACTGTATTCGCGAGCATGCTAAGACCTTTGATAGTCTTCTCTGCTTTCCCTATCATACATTTGACATGCTCATTGAATATCAGCTTTCGGTCAAAGTAGATCCCAAGCCACTTGACAGTGCACTCAGCTTTAACCTCTAGTAGGACATTGTCTGTAGCTGGGAGCCAGATTGATGGTTCATTTGTGAAGGCATCTCGTTGGTAGGAGTAGTGTGTGAGTTCCCATCTCGTGACATCTGGGCTCAAGCCTGCCGAAAATAGCCAGTTCTGTGTGATATGCCAAGATGCGGTCAGCTCAATTGTGTTTGCACTGAGAGTGTGAGAAGAGGTGTATATCTTGCCATCATCCATGTAGAGGAGGAGCATTGATGATGTACCATTCTCGGGCAGTGTTCCCTTGCATTGATGTGTTTGTTCCTCAAATATTTCGACCAGTTCGCTTGTGTACAGCATCGCCAGGATGCACGAGACTGGGGAGCCCTGTGGGATCCCATTGGTGACAGGTTTAAGTTCGTCGCGGATTCCATCGAGGCACACTGCTACCTGTGTGTCTTTGAGAAAGGTGGCTGTCCATCTGACAATTGTCAGTGGGATTCCTTTGTCTCGCATTACCTTGAGCAGGCGGTGTCGGTTTACTTTCGGAAATAGATCCAAAAGACAGTGGGTAGCAGTGTTGTCGTTGCACGGCTACTTACACTGGTGTTTGGCTCAGTGCGCTTTGCTATCAGCAGCAACAAAGGTAGAACAAAGACGAAGATGAGGACGTAGCAGTGACGAAGATGATGACGTAATACGCTGATGTAAGCGTAGACGAGATACAACAGCAAATGTCACGTGATTGACAAGGCTGGCCTTGATGTAGACGTAGTAGTAGTAGACGTAGCAGTAGACTTAGACTTAGACTTAGACGAGTGAATCCAACTGAAAGAGGTGAATTGGGGTACACTAAGGCAAAACAGGCCTTATATACATGAGCAGAACAACAAACGATGTGAGTATGCCATACAACGATGTCGTCGACAGCAGACAGGAGAAATGACTAACGGCGAGAGGCAGAAAACCAAAACAGGAAGGTGGTTTGTAAGGAAATGGAAAAATGAGTCAGGTGGTCGAAGAAATGAATAGAAATGTGGCAGTGAATTTGAAATAGAAGCCAGAAATAGAATAGAAGTGAGTCACAGACAATAGACCATGTGGAACAATTGGAAATAGAAGTACAGCCAAGAAGCGAGTGAGTCAGGTGATGAAAATGAGTCATAGCCGTCCAATAGGATTCCAGTTGCTTGTCAAATATCTCCGAAGATGAGTAAGTGAGTCATGTGACTTGATGACGACTCAGAAACATGTGAACCAATCATGACACTTGGATACAAATTTCCTCCAGAGAGGGAACGAAGACGAGCCCTTCTTGATGAAGTCCTTAGGCACATAACCATAGCAAATCTCTGTTCCTGGTCCGTGCTCTTTGATGTACCAGTTATTCCTGAGGATGATACGATGCCAACCATTCACTGGTTTGAAGTTTGGGTCAAAACCGATGACGTAGAAGGGAGCATGGAAGGTTTGATCGAATACCCATATGCAATCGTGAATGTGATAAGGAGGATATGAGGGGAATATTCGGTATGGGCCTTTAGGAGATTCGACATATAGGGGATAGTACCGACGATGTGCAACTTGTGGAGGAGGACTGGACAAATGAACATCAAGGGGTGCCGACTAGGAAGTTCAACGCGTGGTCCAACGTGTATGTCTGGCTTGGCGGTCATCTGAAACGAATCATGGGACGTGGTGGCGGCAAATGCTGGATGGCATATTGAAAATAGAATTGATGAAAAATAGAATGAGTGTGGAGATGATGTGTCTGGCGGACTGGAGGTAGCACAGCAGATGATGGTCTGGTGAAAGCTGATGATGATAGGCGCGTGTGCAGTAAGTGTCTTTTGTAGTGTAGTAGGCGCTGTCGAGTATCATGCTTGTCACCGCCCTCTTGCCACCTCCACCACCCTCTCGCCGTCCCCCTGCCCTCTCGCTGGCCCTGCCGCCCTCTTGCCACCTCCACTGCCCTCACCACCCTCCACCGCCCCCACTGCTCTCTTGCCAGCCCAACCACCCTCTCACCACCCCCACCACCTTCTTGCTGCCCCCATGCCCTCTTGCCAGCCCCATCACCTTCTTGCAGGCCCCACCACCCTCTTGCCACCCCCACTGCCCTCTGGCCTGCCCTGCCACCCTCTTCCTGCTGCCACCCCCCTTTCATTGCCCCCACCGCCCTCTTGCCGACCCAATCACCCTCTCACCACCCCCATCGCCCTCTTGCCAGCCCCACTACCCTCTTGCCACCCCACCCCCTTCTTGCCACCCCACCACCCTCTCACTGGCCCAATCACCCTCTCACCACCCCACCGCCCTCTTGCTGCCCCCACCACCCTTTTCGCATCCCCCTCACACCTGCACATCCTCTGTGGCACCCCTCAATGCCCCACCACCCCATCTGTGTTGCCACCACACACGCACACCCTCTGCTTCGCCCCTCAACGCCCCCACCCCATTCCTGTCACACCCACCTGCCATCCCTGTTGCCTCTTGCCACCTGCACACACCTGCACATCAACCCACCCACTGTGGTGCCACCTCTATGTACCTGCACCTCCACCCTCTTGTGCGTATTTTTGAGGGTTGAGGGTGGGCTGGAGGGAAGGGGTGGATGTCCTGGGAGCCAGGCAACATTGTGCTGTGCAAGTAGTAGCTCTTAGTACTTCTTGTATGTATGTAGAAGAGTAAATGATATTATATTTCAGCATGTGCATGTTCTTGTGGACAGCAATGAAGTCACATGACAATAATCCCAAAAGGATTCCTTGAGATACTAATATGACAAAGAAAGCAAATGAGATAAAAATTTTGAAAAAGGACCTAGGAAGTAAGAGCAGTGGTCTGGGGTAACACCCAGATAAAATTGGATGTTTTGTATCAGAGGTCTCTACGAACTGAGCAGAATAAAAGTGCCAAAAAATGGTCATTCCCAGTAGAACCCCATTGGGACCCCAAAACCATCCTGAAATTAAAAAAGAGATGGGTTTCGTAGTCCAGTTGTATGGTTTTCTTACATAAACTGTGGACAAAATTTCATAATCCTGGATTATCATGGGAAAAGGGGGATGATCTTTGCGAAGGTCACAATGGCCAACTATAACAGCCGATTCCGTCCCTCGTAAACTTGGGGAATCAGAATTTACAAGTCATTGGCAAGGCAAGCATGGTGGCAGAAGCTAGCAAGTGGCAAGCTGCTGAGTCACTGCCCAAGGCTCTGGCCTGGTCAGATGGTCTGTGCACTGCTCACGTGTTTCGTTAATGTCATCTGCTGTTTAGCATCTGACAGTGCCAATTGCTTGAGCTCAGGCACGAGCAATTGATACAACTTTGCATACTTGATTCACTCTGCCATGTATGCAGAGAGCTTCTTGTGGTTAACCACCACCACAAACAAGGTCAAACATGAAAAGAGAGCAAAAGGAGAACGACATCCAAAGTATGTCGTATAACTCTCAAGGAGGGGGTGCTCGCCCTCAATCACACTGACAAGCATGATACTCGACAGCGCCTACTACACTACAAAAGACGCTTACTGCACACGCGCCTATCATCATCAGCTTTCACCAGACCATCATCTGCTGTGCTACCTCCAGTCCGCCAGACACATCATCTCCACACTCATTCTATTTTTCATCAATTCTATTTTCAATATGCCATCCAGCATTGCCGCCACCACGTCCCATGATTCGTTTCAGATGACCGCCAAGCCAGACATACACGTTGGACCACGCGTTGAACTTCCTAGTCGGCACCCCTTGATGTTAATTTGTCCAGTCCTCCTCCACAAGTTGCACATCGTCGGTACTATCCCCTATATGTCGAATCTCCTAAAGGCCCATACCGAATATTCCCCTCATATCCTCCTTATCACATTCACGATTGCATATGGGTATTCGATCAAACCTTCCATGCTCCCTTCTACGTCATCGGTTTTGACCCAAACTTCAAACCAGTGAATGGTTGGCATCGTATCATCCTCAGGAATAACTGGTACATCAAAGAGCACGGACCAGGAACAGAGATTTGCTATGGTTATGTGCCTAAGGACTTCATCAAGAAGGGCTCGTCTTCGTTCCCTCTCTGGAGGAAATTTGTATCCAAGTGTCATGATTGGTTCACATGTTTCTGAGTCGTCATCAAGTCACATGACTCACTTACTCATCTTCGGAGATATTTGACAAGCAACTGGAATCCTATTGGACGGCTATGACTCATTTTCATCACCTGACTCACTCGCTTCTTGGCTGTACTTCTATTTCCAATTGTTCCACATGGTCTATTGTCTGTGACTCACTTCTATTCTATTTCTGGCTTCTATTTCAAATTCACTGCCACATTTCTATTCATTTCTTCAACCACCTGACTCATTTTTCCATTTCCTTACAAACCACCTTCCTGTTTTGGTTTTCTGCCTCTTGCCATTAGTCATTTCTCCTGTCTGCTGTCGACGACATCGTTGTATGGCATACTCGCATCGTTTGTTGTTCTGCTCATGTATATAAGGCCTGTTTCACCTTAGTGTACCCCAATTCACCTCTTTCAGTTGGATTCACTTGTCTAAGTCTCAAGTCTAAGTCTTCTAAGTCTACTACTACTACTACATCTACGTCAAGGCCAGCTTTGTCAATCACGTGACATTTGCTGTTGTATCTCGTCTACGCTTACGTCAGCGTATTACGTCATCATCTTCGTCACTGCTACGTCCTCATCTTCGTCTTTGTTCTACCTTTGTTGCTGCTGATAGCAAAGTGCACTGAGCCGAACACCAGTGTAAGTAGCCGTGCAACGACAACACCGCTACCCACTGTCTTTTGGATCTATTTCCGAAAGTAAACCGACAGCGCCATAAATGCGGACGTCGCTATTGTGCTCAACTATATTGATGACGAATCAAAGCAACTTAGCAAGAAGCACAAACGCTCTGTCGCATGGTTCCACCATCAATTCTTCCAGGGAGGTCGTGTCATTCGCCAGAAATGAGCCGTGAGTGTATTCAATGCAGCCAAGCAAATCGAGGCCTTCTTAGATGGACGTAAAGGTGGTATGTATGCTGATTTATTGACATGACGTGTTTGCTGTCCCTGACAAGTCAACCAGATCTCACAGAAGATGAAAAAGCACGTTTCACAGAGATTAGCTTGAAAATCAAGCAGCTTGATGGTGTCGAGAATGCATGTAAATTGCCATTAGACATGCAGGACTTTCTGAAGGTGAAAGCTCAGGCCTGGCGAGACCACAAACATACTGCACCTCGAGCCAGCACCCGTGCTGTCATTCAGGATGCAAGACTTGCATTGGAAAGCATATCATCTGAGGTATCTATGCTATATGTATATCCAAAGATTAGCTATTGACAAACAGTAGCTAATGGCTCTCACGGCCCGCACTGGTATGGAAACCATGCTGTTTGCTGTCAAGGGCCATGCCGAACACTCAATGCCTGAATATATTTCGGTCTCGGCCAAAGCGGATCACTATCTAATTCACGGATTGAAGAAATATACCTCTGATATTGCTAAGGAGTTCGAAACCTACATTTTGACCGACGTTGATGGTGTGTTCGGTTATTTTCCCCGTTTGGCGCTATTTGAACCCCTTCGAAAGGCCTCACACTGAATCATAATGGCCGCTTGGCTGAGCTTAAGAGAAAAATACGCACAGAAATCCGTCAAGGATTAGGTAGGTTGTATGTGCAAAATTTTGAGTTCAGATGATAACTCTGTGTATTTTAGTGGAGATAACCAACGATGCCAAGGCTATGATGCAATTTGACCGGTACGAGAAGCTGATTGTGGTCGACAGGCGCGTTCAACTTGTGAATTGGCCTGAGGGTATACCGTTTGTCAATGCATCAGAGATAGGATCGTTTCATGATCTCGAGCGTCTCCTAAGGGCATTGACGCATGATGACTATGAAGACCGTTGCTGCTGGGTCACCCTATCACAGGAGGAGTGGCAGCAATGCCAGGAGGCGTATTTTGATGCTCACCTGTCAGCCGAACCGAAGAGAACGAAGCGTAAAGGGTGTGCGGCTGCAGAAAGTGAGTCTGATGGGGGGTCGTCAGACAGCAAGAACAGGGAAGTCCAGGCGGGACCTAGCAAGCGAGCTCGGAAGGCGAAGGCAAGCAGCAAGGAAAATGATGGGGTTGTGGCATCGGCGGGAAAAAAGAAGGGAACGGGTGGTGCCCCAAAAAGTGCGAAAAAGAGCATGGAGAAGGGATCAGGCAAAGGCAAAGCTAAGAAAAATAAAGAGTCCCCGCTCGCTCCTGTGAACGGCAACGAAGAGGTGGCACCTGCAGTGTGGTTAGAATAACGTAGTAATTGTTCTTAGATGACGAACACGCTAAAGCACGCACACCCATGACAATTTCAGCGCTGATTTCCCTTAACAAAAGAGTATTTTCCCTGTCAAATATCAAAATTTCGCTGGGGAGTCATGCTTACCGTCTTGACAAACACGATGCTTGAGAGGTTCTTATGGCACGTGACTGGGGAGTCGTGCTCACCGTCGGAGAGGGTGAGCACGAAGATTCAACGGTTATATAAATGTCAGAGATGGGATAAAACTTAAAGATTGTACTATTTTCTTTGGTAAGAACACGTCAAGATTTCGACGAACAACCTTGCTCGTCGTGTTCAACGACAAGCACGCATTGAAGACGCGCCCAGATAGGGGATATTCACTTAAATTTGTAATCTACTCGAAAAAAGAATATATGTAATATTTTATTTTGTAGCATAACATGAAGTATTTGTGGAGATGTCCTGCTCGTCGCTGGAGGCGACGAGCAGGACATCATGATCAGCGTTCTGGCCACCTGCACCTGTAGGGCGTCAATGTGTAATCACATTAGACCCGGACACCACATGTGTGGTCCGAGTCTAAGTTGACTCACGGCTGGAAACGGAGTGGAGATGTCGTGCTCGTCATCTCTTGCGGCGAGCACGACATCTCCGGTCGCTGTGGAGTCGACCAGCGTCGAGTGCCGGTGTAGGCCGGTGGACGCCGGTGGAGTGCCTGTATACTGGCTGTCACATGGCCTGGTGAGTTGCGAGTTCTGTGAGACAGCTGTAAATTACTTACCAGCGCGGGATAGGGACAATGCGAGAGTGAGTCAACTTAGACTCGGACCACACATGTGGTGTCCAGGTCTAATGTGATTACACATTGACGCCCTACAGGTGCCGGGTGCTTATACCGCCGGTAGAGAGAGAGAGATCAATTAGAGTGCTCGAAGCGCGAGGTGCTTATGGTGCACTGACTACGAAGTACTATTACAGGCATTTAATTGCGATGGGGGTGACAACGGCAGATAGACTGCATGACAAATGTCACGAGTGATGTCAGTGTGGTCAGAGTATGCTTTAGGAGAGAGGGCGAGTCTTCACAGCTACCGGATCGTAGGAAGCCCTACAGCCTGGCCTCAGGACACACCGCAGATGGGTGAACAAGTGAGGGGGGTCAATATGAAAAAGAGGGGGGACTAGGATACTCGTTGACTTTATATCATGCGCCAGGAATGGGGAGATGTGAAAGCAATGGTGAGTTGAAGGTAAATGAAGTCTGCACATAATTGAAAAGGAGAGGATGGTGGGGGTGGGTACTGTGGTATTATGTTTGATAAAGGTGACCTGCATCGATGATATTGCGGAAATGGCGATCCAGTACTGCTTTTCGGGTGGGGCAATCTGGACTTGTTGCTGTGTGTGGACCGGAGCAGAGCGCATATTTCTGGGAGATATGCTGACAAGTTGTCGGTTCATTGCAGTTTGTATCATTCGAGCAATGACATGCTTGTGATGAATGTTTTCCAGAACAGAGGCCACAGATGGTTGTATTTTTGCAGGATCTTGCGAAGTGTCCGAAGCAATGGCAATTGTAACATTGCGGTGGACGGCGGGTAAATTTGAGTGTGGGAAGAAGTCGACCATAGAGTGCAATGTGTCGTGTAATGCAATTATTTGCAACATGGGGGTCAGTAAAATATAATATCAGAGAACGATGTGATTTTGGAGGGGTCGTGTTGTGGCGAGATGACGGTGAGAGGAATTCCGCGTGTTGAAGTGACGAAGGGTGCGGTATGATGATCTCATTGTTGTTCAGGAGTGTTGCAATGTCACTGCTATGGCGAGAGGGATCGAAAGTGGATGGGATGCCATGGACCAAGACCGGGTAAGTATTATGTGCAATAGAGAGTCGGTCTGAGAGTTTGGGGATCTATTGAGATGAAGTCTCGAGAAGGTGTGCGAGTTCAGCTTCACTGCATGCCGTTAACCATATATCTCCACTTCGATGTCGGCCTGCTGCATGAATACATGGTGGAACATTCTCAAAATTATCTTTTCCATCCATATCTGGGGAGTAGTATAGCGTTTTAAACCAGCACTCTGCTTCAATAATGGCATCTTGAATCTTGTCTAGTAGATCCTCTTCAGAGAGGTCAGTGAAAACAGGAGTCTTGCGATCAGCCTGTGTGAGTGTAAGGTCTAATCTTGTAGTATGACGTGTGGTGAGTTTAGGAGGTGCAGAGGAGGGAGGTGCGGTGCTTGTGAGAACAGATGCATAAGTGCACTTATCACTTTGCTTTGAGGTGAGGCCAATGTGGGCTGAGATCGCATCAAGTTTTTCTAGGATGGATATGTTCTTAAGATTGTATGAAGGTTCTTTAAAGATAGCGCAGGCGGATGTGATCAAGTTGCGGGCAGTGTGAAGTGTGTCGAGGGAGATTGACACGGTTTTTTTGCGGTTTTGGTCTTCGGGAAAGCGATCTGGTGTATGAGTTCGTATATCTGGTTGAGCGTAGTGGCCAGCGGATCGGGGTTGTGTGGTCCTGGAGTAGAATTGGGCGTTGGTGGTGGTGGTGGTACCGTGGGAGCCATCCTTCTACCGCCGGTAGAGAGGCATGGGCATTCGATCGAATGAAAGATCTGCAAGGTAAATTATGAGCGAACCAATATGCGAAAGGACATCTAAAATCACTATCTCCCGAGGTCGGTCGGTTCCTTGGTCATACGGGTTTTATATAAGGTGTGTATGATTCCTCATAACCGTGCGCGACGGCTGGCAGTGAGCGTAAGTAATCCTATGTAGTTCCTCCTACCAAACGGAGAGTCTTCATTTGGACATATTTTGGAATTTCTCGACGGTTTCGTCGCTGCCAGTCCGCAAGCAAAAATCAGGTTTCTGGGGCTGGATGACACCGCAATTTGGAACCTCGTAAGTCACATAAAATAGGATTTCGAATTTCAAGATTGAAGTCGCATAGGCAGATGAGCTTGGGCGCGCGCTGCATGATATACATTCCTGCGGTGTCGTTCATGCTGACGTAGACCCTCAGAACGTAATACTCGTCCCACGACATGACCGTCAAAAAAAAGAAACTTGCGTCTTCCAACCGGTATTTGTGGACTTTGGACTGTGTCTTACGATGGATTACAAGCCCACTCTGCTCGTACGTATAGCACGAGATGCTAACGGGTAAGTCGCACGCTGGCACATTGCTTTTCGGAAGTCTCAATTGTCATGCTCTATCACCGTCGCCACAGTATTGAACGCATCCTTGAAGGGATGGACATTCCTTCCGCTACAAGCGATGCTTGGTATTGGACACGAAGGAATGATCCTCCATATCGGAGAACAATGTTTGCCTACGTTGATGAACTTGGGAGGTGACAATATGATGAACCTGAAGCAATGTGTCACATACTGAGGTACAGTACTCATCTGGCATTCCTCAGCAATCATGGATCACCGATCGAGTCTAACGCAGCTTACCCCAAATCCTGCTACACGGCTCGAATGTCCATAATCCTACTGAGCATCGCTGATTTTACACTGCAGCACAGTGACAACGATACATCCTACATTTTACTAAACTCCTCGTTCCTCTTTGTGCAGGACGTAGGAGTTGGAAACATGTTTGAGGAAGGTGACGGGGATGTGGCCACCGAACTGAGGGTGAGGTTGGGGTTGGGTGGGCAGTGTGTCGGTCGGTCGATTAGTTAGTTAAGCGGTTAGTCAGTTCGACAAGCGAACAATCAATCAGACTGTTGCTTGTTCAGCCATTAGAGAACGAAGTCACGCCCGTTTTGTTGTACACAGTCCAACTGACCAGCAGCGACTGCGCTGTCCCGGCTGGCTGCATCTCCAACTGCGCCGTCGCGCCGTCAACGCTCCAGTTCAGCTGCGGTATGCGTGCACTATGGCGCTGATGCTAATGCTGCTGCTGCGGCACGCTCTTGAAAGATTGGGATTGGGACTGTTTGGCGTACGGAGGCTGCTGGGGGGAGCCGCGATGGTAGACGCCTACATCCATAACCGCCCACGGGCGCCAAAGAACACATACTTAACCGTATCATTTTTCTGATTTTACTCAGTACTCTCGACGTCGACGATGGGGGTACGCACCACCTCCACGCCTGCTATTAAAAATGCCCCCGAGGCTGGGCTTGCAGAGGGCAGCGGCTCTTTCTCAAACCTCCACCTCGCGATCCTTCTCGTCGTCGTTCCTTGGGTCGTCAAGCGCATGCTACCCCTAGTCAACCGCGGTGGCTTCTATACTTATTTATTCATGTTCATGCTCTGCGGTGTGCCCACCGCCATCGGCTACTGGACACTTATGAGTACGTATGGCTCGCGCAAGAACGACAAGGTCATCCTCCCAGGGAAGCCGCTCGAGACGTACGTCGAAATCAAGGACGCTGAGCTGCGGCAGCACTACGGCGGGGACAGGAAGATCCCCATGCAGGTGTTCCACGATGCGTTCTTTGACGGGAAGGTCGAATTTAAGGGTGAGTGTGTACGGGGTGCTAGTTGTCGCGGTTGTTGACGCACACGCAGGCGATGTATTGGACATCATGGAGCTGCGCCATGACTGGGCTAGGTTCAACTTCACCCCGGAACTTTTCAAGGACGTCCTTACGCGCTTCATCCCCGACGTTATCTTCCACTCACAGGCGCAAGACGAGGAGCAGGTCCGCGACCACTACGACCGTGCGCACTACCTTACATCACGCTCGATTACTCACTCAGATGTTCCCTCACAGGCGGTGACGACTTCTACGAGTGGTTCCTCGGCCCGCGCATGGTCTACACTTCGGGCATCGTTCTCGACCTCACGCGCGAAGAGACGCTTGAGGAGCTCCAGGACAACAAACTCACCGTCGTCTGTGAAAAGCTCGGCCTTAACTCGTCTGACCGTCTCCTTGACATAGGCTGCGGCTGGGGCACACTTGCCGCGTTCGCCGCGAAGAACTACAAGTGCGACGTTACTGGTGTCACGCTCGCACGGAAGCAGGCCGCGTTCGGGAATGAAAGGATTAAGGCAAATGGTTGCGATACGGATAAGGCGCGTGTGCTGTGCTGTGATTACAGGGACATTCCGGTGGCGAAGGGACACTACACGAAGATCGTGTCATTAGAGATGGCGGAGGTGTGTTCACCATGTTTCTGATGTCGTGTCGTACTCATATGTGGCTAGCACGTTGGTGTGAGACGCTATGGTGCATTCCTCCGCCAGATCTACGACCTCCTCGATGATGACGGCATCTTCGTCCTCCAAGTCGCTGGTCTCCGTCCCGCATGGCAATACGAGGACCTCGTTTGGTCCGTAGCTTCCCTCTACTCTCATGCATAATTCTGATAACACTTTTTGTATGCATTTTTTGTTCTTCTTCGTTAATTTTCTTTTCTTTTCGAGTGTAGGGGTCTCTTTATGAACAAGTACATCTTCCCTGGGGCCGATGCGAGCTGTTCTCTCGGTTGGGTCATAACACAGGTGCATTCTACGTTCCCCACCATTCATCCCCCATACCTTTTCGACTCTACCTATCTTCCTCTCCTTTCTCTTCTTCACCGCATGGTTCTGATACCCTTCAGCTCGAAGCTGCCGGCTTCGAAGTCAAAAATATTGATGTCCTCGGTGTGCACTACTCTGCAACGCTGTACCGCTGGTACAAGAACTGGCTCTCGAACAAGGACAAGGTAATCGAAAAATACGGCGAGCGGTGGTATAGGATCTGGGTGTATTTCTTGGCATATTCTGTTATTGTTGCGCGGTGAGTTCTTTGTTCGACCCTTCTTTTCTGCTGCTGGTTATTTTCTTATCGTTTCATTTCCCTCTCTCCATTTCTCTTCCCTATGCCCTCCCGTTTACTCTCCTCTTCTACCTTTTCCTCTGTTGTACAAAACTAACTTTCCACCACTCCCACAGCCAAGGTGGTTCGGCCGCTTTCCAAATAACTCTTCACAAAAACCTCAATGCGTTCCATCGCATCGAGGGCGTCACCAACCACGCATCTATCAAGGTCACTCCCCAGGTCGAGATATTGTACGTCCTTCCCTGTCTTTATCCTCTCTTTCCACACACTTTTTTGAGCCTTTCTTTCTACACTCATTTCATGTCAAAAAGAAATTGACTGACTTACAATGGATACAGACCCGTCGTTTGATTTATTCATATGGCCTTGATGTACGACTCTACGATGCGGTAGGGGACTTGTCTATAGCTTAGATCTAGAGAAGTAATGGATTTACTTGTGCATTGTGGGGCTATTACGATTGGGGTATGGCTTGTTAAGAGCCATCGATTCGGCTACACTTTTGGGTTATGGGCTTATAGGATTGCCTACCTGCTTATGTGTGAGAATCTTGAGAACTCAGTAATTCGGATGATGTAGCGCATCCCATATATATATATATATCATATTAGTTTTAAATAACCATACGAAGTGAACTTGAACTCAGATCTATCTAACGAATACTGTCCTGGTCAATGGGCCGATGCCACGTGTACAAGGCTGTGCTCGCTTCACCCGTACAGCGGCGACTACTGCAGGTATCAACCAGCAGTAGTTAATCCACACTACTTGAGTGCTTTGCACTTCATTCTAGCTAGTGTAGGTTGACTCAACATGAGTACCCACAAAAGTCGGCAGGACATCCACTTTTCATGTAAGCGCCTTAGGTAATGCTCCCGCGTGTCGAATCTGAACTTTGCCGTCGACAGCTCGTTAATGGGAATGCAAGAAATAAGAAATGAAGGTATGTAATTCTCTTCTCAGTAAATGAGACTGACATAGGTTGACAATGTTGCCCGACAGGGTGCCCGACGACATCATTCAAGCTGGACATCCGAAACGTTTCGCGTTTACATTTGCAAACATCCCGTTTTCTCCATGGGCGCACTCTATTTGAACATTGTGCCTGAACACTTGCCATTCACCTCACCACCACCTCCCTTCCTCTCCTTCTCACATTTTCCTACGGTTGCGCTCAAACATGATAGATGCCCCTCTAGGGGCCGTTATAACCCTATACCACCTGCCCCACCCCTTGCGTGAAGTGCTACAGAGAGATTCATAGGGACGAGTTTACACAGCGAATATCTTACCTAGCCTGGTAAGTTGATCTTCTCTTGCCGCCGCCAAAGTTCACGCGTAAACCAAGCCATGTCTCGCATTTGCCAGCACGTATGTAGCAGTGTGTGTAGACACCTGCTGATGTCATTGGAGTGGGATCCTCGCTCGCTGATAAGATAGAGAGGCATTATTTGCGCCTCACCCGCCTCGCCGCTTCGAACCTAGCAGGTCCGCTCTCTTTGACACAGCTTGTCACCCAGCTTACCGCTAACATAACCCAATAGGGTTTTTCGAACTAAATGAAATGCAATATGAAAAATAACAGGTTACCATTTGAAACTTCAACTGGTACCGGCAAGTTCAAATCAGAAGTGCTGCAACCTCCGCATATTATATGATACTTTTCAACATTTTTATTATCTGTAACTTATTATTTAACCATCTATTATTTTCTACTTGTAAGGTAGTGAATCAAACGGAGAGCCATGCTTGTCGCTGTGTTGCGTTCAACTTTCACAATGCGCGGGAAAATTATCCAAGGCGCCGCGCTTACATAAAAAGTAGATGTCCTGCCGATTTTTGTACTCATGTTGAGTCAACCTACACTAGCTAGAATGAAGTGCAAAGCATAAGTAGTGTGGATTAACTACTGCTGGTTGATACCTGCAGTAGTCGCTGCTGTACTACGTAGTGCGGAGAGAGGGATGAAGTGAGCACAGCTTTGTACGCGTGGCATCGGCCCATTGACCGGAATACACCATTATCATATGCTCAAGCCCCGACGACCATTAGCAATAACTGAACTCCATCGCTGCTGACGATACGAGGCTTGGGTATGAAGTTCCCTCGATGCTCTTGGTCTCAGGCAGGCTGCGAATTTCACTGAGATAGACTGATTGAGATGTACATACACGGGGGTTTCAATAGTTAACGTGAGTTTGAATATGCAGTTCGTACGAGATATCTGATTTGCCGTTAAAAATTTAAAACAGGAATATAATTATGGTTGTTTGAAGTTTCTCTATGGCAATAAGTACTGCCGTTGCGGCACAGCTTTGATCGGAACAAATGTCTATCGGGTTGGATGGGCGTGTACTTATAAGTATCTCGGGTCACGTCTAAGTAATGATTACCAAAAGGAGCATAGGTGTTGCATTCTTTCGGTACTGGGCTATATGACTAATGCGATAGATCTGGCTCACCACAGTGACCAGCCTAACATCTATGTACGCGCTTCGAGCTCGAGCCGAAAGGGCTATACAATGTTTGGACAAACTTTTCATTCACCACCGCAAAGTGGAAGAGCCTCCAAAATTCATCTGTTGCGACATATCATGGTATAAAGCTCAACTTATTATTAAGCCTTGTCCTTTAATTCCATCTCTCCAATGTCACTCTATAATGCCGCAATTGTGGATGCTGCATCAAGCGAGTAAGTTGCAACTTTTTGTTCAGCAAAAAAGCTATCCTCAAACAGCTCCCAAGGATCCTTCAGACACAAATGAACTTGGCTATTTTAGGTTAGAATAATCCCATATGCCAACTTTTAGTTTGTTACTCACGTCCTAATGTCGGCAGTCCTCCTGTTCTACGAATACTTGATTCTATTGTCTGACGAAGTGAGGCTAATGTGGGGTGCCAACTTTCGTATCTCCACTTTTCTGTACTATTCTGTTCGGTATCCTCTGGTTCTTGGGAGGTTGTTGCTGCTTCTTTCCGAACGTTCGAGTTCATCACCTCAGGTAAGTTGGTCGTTGGGTCGTCTGATTTCTTTGCTCAATAGGATTGCATAGTACGTAACTATCACAGGAACGGTTATGTGCTTCTAACGGATGCAGCAGTTGCATCATGCTCCTCAGGTTCTCCGATGCCTTCCACGCACTGGACCGTGTCGCCATCACAGGTATGTTCAAAACATCGTCTACAATTGGACCGTGGGTCTATTTTCCATCATCAGGGGTATTGGTTGCAAGGACCTACGCCATATGTGACCAAAATTGTTGCGTTCTTATTTGCCTGGGACTGCTTGGGCTGACCATTGCTGTGGTTGACTACGTCTGTCTACCCGCATACTCCCTCACGAATATTCGTTGACTTGTGTGGTTCACAGTATGAGATTGTAATCGATAGCTGTGAGGTAGTCGCCCTCTCGCGTGCTATATTTATGTCTGTGTTTGCCATCGCATTCTCTTTTGCCGTCTTACTGACAACTCCACAGAAGTACATTATTTATAGTCCATTCACATATAGATCATTCATACATCGTGTAGCACATCTTTTCAATTCCGTCTCCCGACTCATCTTTGATACGGCTGTCCTCATTCTTACCTTATACAAGACAACCAGCATCGCAAAGCTTCATCGCAGAATTCCTATGCATGGTGGTTCCGGGATCACATCTATTATTATGAAAAACAGTGAGTGGTTTCTAGCCATGTGAACTGAAAGATTGAATGTATCCATATTCAAAGGTTCATTCTACTTCGGGTTTGTCTGTCAATACGTTCACGATACATCTCTGATATGCCTATGATTAGGGCCCTGTTTACCGTGGAAATATTGAACACGTTGGCTTTTTTTGTGAATGGCTTGTACCTCTCAAATGTTGAGGAATTCTGACAGTTTCCTTCCAGCTTGTTTCGGTACGCTGAGTTTTGATGGGATTGCTCGTGTCTGACATTCCCGCAAGACGGCTTTCAAGAGAGTCATGGATCCTACCCCTTTATTGTAGGCCTTTCACTATGGCACTTGGAGTGTGCTTACGAGTGTGTACAGCATTTCAGCAATTATGATTTCTCGCTTCCTTTTGGAGCTGCGCCAAGTGGACTTGAATCCGTGGTCTACAACCCAATCTTTGGTATTAACTACGATCACGTAATTGTAGATGATCCTCTTCGATGCAATTCCCGAGAGGAACTCGAATACCGTAATCAGGATGACTCGGTGGCTCGGAAGTGACCGCGAAGCTATGATATTCAGATATTAACCATTCTAGAGTCTTCAGTCTGAGATTTGTTTGTATGGCACCATCAGGCACATCAAATTTTTATTTGGAGCGTTATTGACATGCAGATTCAGGTGTTATAGGTGCGAAAGGACTGCAGCAGCTGAACAGCTAGATAAAGAAAGATTTCTCTTTTATGTAGTGTAGACTCATCATTCATGTACATCTGACATGGGACACAACTGACGCAAATCTGAATATATAAAATAAAAAGGACGGACCTTTACATATCATATGTAATTGATGAGGGTGTTTCACGTTGACGAATTCTGTGTACATTTGCTGAGAACTAGTTGTAAATTCGATGTTTGAATTCCAGAAAATAAAACCGAATTCAAGGCCGAATTCACTTGGAATTCATGCCCAGCTTGAAACCACTCCCTTCCATAAATTTTCAGAACAGTTGATGGTATGGTGTGAGACATGTCATGGCAACATGGAGTTTTGAGAAATCAGGCCTCAAAATTGAAATTTCTTAGGAAACTAGTATACAGTTCATAATAGAAGTACAGACTTTTAAAATTTAGACACCCAAACAGTGAAATTTGGTTTGGAATAGGGTTCCATGAAGAAGTTGTTGTTTATTAACTAACAAGTTAATAACATTAGGGCTGTCGGTCCCCTTATTTTTATTTAATCCATGTTATCATCTGTTGGGGCTGTGTTAGATCCCAGATCCAGCTTCCATTATTCCAACGTTTTCTGCATTCCGATAAGTCTTTTCCATTTATTTCCGATATACCCCCATTTCATCATTCTTAGTCACAATCCATCTCGATCTTATCTCCATATGTTCTATCTCGATTTCCGTATTCACTCCAATTCCAGAACTCTGTATCATGCACTCTCATCCCTCTGTTTCCGATTTCTGGAATTCTGCATATTTCTTTAAATATGCTTTTCTTCGTTCAAGCTTTCTTTAGCTTGTATATCTCGTTAGAACTCGTTATATCTTGTCAAAACCTTTTATATCATTATATCCTTTATTACTCTTCATCACGTCAAATTCTATCTGTATCAAAGTCCTTACACCTTTGATCATCATATCAATATCCCGATTATTCTGACTCCAACATTTCTGACATTCCAAAATCCACTCTTTGATTATACTCGCTTTTCCATAAAGCTAAAACCTCACTTGATATTCATTTATTGTTACCCCTATTCCTTTTCCGCATTGATTATTCTGAATCCCGAATATCCAAAATATTCCACTCATCTCTGATAAGTCTCGACTTACTGTTTGTCACTGATCTTTTACAAATAGACCCGACCATCAGAACTCCAACGATCCCATCCGGTCTTCAAGTCCGAAATACCAGGGCACTAGAAATCCAAGAGGGCACAACCCATAAGTTTAAGCCAACGCCCGTGTAGATCAGCTTCTGATCTCCAATTTCCAAGTCATCCGATATTCCGTGCATCAAGCCACAGCCAAGCCTGATGCAGATGCTCCAATGTGAGCCCCAAGTATATGGGGCATACCAGAGAGGTACCACTCAGTACCACTCACAGAAGCTAGTCACCAACCCCAACTAACTTTAATGACTGTCCCTATCATAGAGATGGTATAGCAATGATGGTGTGCAACATGCTCCATGACACATGAGTGCCAAGAAATCTGCCTTTGCTAAGGCAGGAATAAAACTACCTCACCCCAAGCCATACAAGGGAAGTGCTGATCTCGAAGAGTTCAAGACATTCATCACAGGGATACTGCAATGGCTGAGCATGAACAACCTGCTTGAGCCATCTGAGACTAATGCTCAGATTGTATACATAGGGACTCACCTGAAGGGCAAGGTGTCTGAGTGGTTCACTTGGATAGTAGAACACTGAGATCGAGAGATCTGAGACTGGACCCTCCAGTCCACAGTCACTGCTTTACAGCAATGATTCCTACATATGTTATTAAAAACTAGTCTCGTCAGACTCTTTTCTCAGACATACCATAATGGCTAAGTTTATTACCTAGTCTCGTCAGACTATGATTAACAGATTGTGGGCCAGTGCATGTGCACGGCAGGTGATGATTCCCTTGATTTAACTTACAGCCTGGTGTTATTCTTTTCTATGATTTATTTTGTTAGGAACTAGAAGTCATGCTATGTTTCCTTATCACTACTATATACTGCAATACAAGCTGTTCTGATGCCTAAAAACCCTAATTCTTCTGGAGTGACTTTGCCTGCAATTATACATTGTCCATTAAACTTTGTACCATCATGGGTCCACATATTACCAGTCTTATCAATGATTCATGATGAAAAATGATATCCTCCATGATATATTATCCCATGTAGATTCATTTTATGTCTGGTACCTCCTGTGGTTACTAATTCAATACAGTTTTCTATGTTAATCTTACCTTTAAATTCAGCAATATCAACCACATATACACTTGGTGCAACCTGGAATTCTGTTCGTAATCTGATATATTTTTTACAAATGTCACATTTATTATTTAATTGAGCAAACAAAGCATATTTTAGATTATCAGCAAGTGAATAAACATTGGAACCCTTGTAAACCTCTTTTAATTTCAGTGCTGTTTGGTGGTGAACATCTTGTACCATGGTATTTTGGTCTTGAATGTGATAAGCTACCTGACAGTTCGTGCATACCCAAGTTGTTTGGGCCAGGCCCTGTAATTGAGTAAATAACATCTCTCACACTGCATGAATTTCAGCTCCTATCTGACCTTGTGGAAATAAATCTTTATGATCTTGATGGAGATGTAACCATAAATCATTGTGGACATCTTCAAGTGTTTTTATCCCATGGTCAATATCTGTAAAACCTTGTAAGATTTGGTTTAAGTAGGGTGTACTCATTAAATGACTTTGAAATTTGGCCTTATGGTCTTTCCACATGTTATGAAGTATGACTATTATAGAATCATAGGGGCATGACCACCAGATACTGTCCCATTTCACTCCAAACAATTTATCCTGCATTCTGGCATTGCAATTGTTTTCCATTTGGGATAATTTTTTCTTCTTTGAAGTGATGTTTAAGTCATTATCTTCCCATTTGCACTTTTTAGTAGATGAAATTACATTTGGTCTTGACTGTGCACCTTTGCGATCAAGTTTTCCATTATCATTGCTGAGTGTAATTAATGATTGGGAACCTTTTGCAGTTATGTAATTTTCATCCAATCTCCTTCTTTTTGAGGATTTATCATTTATTTGTTGTTCAAAAGTGATGTTGGAGGCCTTCTTTAATTTGTTGTCTATTATGGTCCATGCTTCATCTTCCAATTTTTCCAATAAGTGAAGGGGGTCATTTTTGCTCCATTTCAAAGCGCAGTGTACTGTTAGTGGAACATATTCTGTGCCCTTCCACTTTTGATATTCTCGGATAACGGTATTTCTTCTGTCTCCTTCTACACAGGCATTCAGTTTTCCCTGGTGATGGAGTGATGTTATGTCATCTAAGATTTCTAACTCCCGAAATTCCTGTTGCAACCATCCAGATGTACCCTTAGTTATCTTGTGTTCATCGAATCCTTGAAAGATAACAGTTCCTTCTAGATTAGAGCTTTGAGAGAGTGCAGTATAATAAGCCATATGATTTTGGCAGCTTCTAAGGTCTACGACATTGTTAGGTCTGGTGCGTCCTTGAGAACCATAATCAGTCATAGCAAAATTAGGAACAATTTTCACTTGTTCTCTGATTATAGTCATGTCGTGATTGTTTGGCATTTGACATTTGATTCTATCCAATGTTCTTGTAATTGGAACAACATTCTCTGGTAAACCATCTAGCTGAACAGATATTGCTGGCTGTTTAAGTTTGACAAATACAGCATCTAATATGGGTATTTCTGGTGTTAAGTAGGAGCATTTCCAACCCACAATTGTTCCTTCCGCACCATTTGTTATCCAACACTCTGTGGCTATGTTATGTTTGATCATTACAGGCATTCCTTGGCATAATGGCAGAGTTCCAGCTCGATGTTGGGTTGCAGCATGTGGAAGAGACCAAAGTAAATTTTGTAATTTGGGATCTATCAGATTAGATTTTCTAAATGGATCATCATTCTTGGAAGTCTTTCGTCCTTGTCTTCTTTCATTAGTGTTTTTTCCAGGTGACCTGTCCAAGGAGAAGAAATTAATAAGAGGTTGATCATTCTCTTTTGAGAATCTATACACTCCTAGCATATTGAGACGATCTCTGTGTGAGTTGAGACCTACAATAACTGGTACATTTCTAAACCTTTTCTGCGGAAGTTTAATATGCTTTGGACCCCTCCCTGATATTCTAGATTGCAACAGCTTGATATCAGCTGCTGTGCATTTACCATATCACATATTTTCCAATGCTCGTCTTAAGGCTGCATCTCCTTTGCTTTGGGATGTTTGTCTCATATTCTCTCTTAATATAACTACTGTGACAAATTGATGCCAAAATGCTTTACCTAAAGCATTTTCCTGTTGCCAATTAGTGTCACCAATTTGGCATTTGGTACCAACATCTCCACTAGTAGGAGGTGGCAATTGGGCAAAGTCTCCAGCTACAATGATGTTCACTCCTCCAAAAGGCTGTTCCTCTCTTCCCATAACTATAGCTAGACATTTGCTGATTTGATATAGACTTCAACAGCCCACCATTGATATTTCATCAATAAACAAACATTCCATATGTTCTACTCGTGCTCACACCTTGGAGATGCCAGCCTCTGAATATCTGTTTTCCACCACTTCTCGCATTCCTAGAAGAGAGTGATAGGTGGAACCTCCAATCAAAGCTGCTGCTGAACCTGTTGGGGCAGTCAACTGAAACCGATGACCTTCTGCCCTCTCATTAAAAAAATGCAGTCAATGCCTTTATAACCTGTGTTTTTCCCGTACCTGCCATGCCACCCAAATACATCTTAAGCTGTGGAGCCTCTGGAGACACAGAATGGTTGGCTATTATTCGAAACACTCTTTTTTGAGCTGGTTGTAAATGGAAATGCTTCACAGTGGAATCAATCTGTAATTTATCATTGATAGTTGCCTCAAATTCCGTGGTCAGGTAGCTTTTATCAATTACTCAAACATCGTCAGGTTTATATTTTCACTTTGAATTTGATTGCAAACCATTTGGGAGAGTTGGAGGAATCACATTGTCCAACTTTTTTGCTAGTTGTACCTCTTTGGATTCATCCAATACTGCTTTCCATTCTGATACTGATTTTTCCTCCCCAGTTTGCATTGGCAATATAGCATCAGTGTCAGGTTTTCCATTGATACAATCATCTAGCCATCCTGTGGTGTTAGCGGTAGTTTCTATGTCTTGCATTTGTTGTCTAACCTTTCTGGCTTTATTACCCATTGGTTCTAGTAATTCAACATCCACATCATGCACCTGTTGATCATATATATGTTGCTCTTGAAGTTCTTGTAGATCATCTGAATCTCTAAAGAACATATGTGCATTTACTCCCCCATTTTTCATTCTTGTGGCGTAATCATCTCTTGCATCATTGCATTCATATCACACTTGAAAATTTTTCATGAGTTTCACATATTCTCGTTTGAATGAGTAGCTCTTAAATGCCTGCTCCCAGTTTTGGGTGTCCATTTTTAAATCACTACCATTGCGCCAAGGTTGAAACATCGTAAGCATCGTTGCACAGTAATATTCAAAATTACCTTTATCTGATCATGGCAGGGGCCCTCTAAGTATATTTGGAATCTTAGCCAAATGAATGGGAGATAATTTCACTCTGTGGGATTTCCCCCGAGGGCCACCATCTAAGAAAAGGAGGTCATCGTTGTCTGTGGTCTCAGCTCGTTTACGCTTATGAATTATATCTGAGGTATCACCGATGATAGTTTCTTCTTCTTCATCAGACAGGGCAGTAATGTCTTCATAGGGATCACCTTCAACATCTCCATCTAACTTGAGTGTTATATTTTCAGATGTCTTTTTATGAATGGCAGGGGTCCCTTTCACCTTGGTTGCCAGGCTGGTCCCACCAGAAGTTTCGTGATTCGGAGCTCAAATCACAGGTGCGTCGCATGAGGCGCCTGCCAAAGTCACAACGCGAGTCACAGTTTTGACCGCATGAATCACAGTTTCTGGCCACAAGTCTACCCAAATCACAGGTCTGGGTGAGCATAATCACACTTCAACGGACGCTAATCACAGAACTTGTCACAGTTTTGTTTCCGACATCACGTGCATCTGGTCAGACTTCTGGAGTATTTTGGTGGGCTCATGTTGCGAGTGCCAATACTTCTGTTCGCTATTGCCAACAGTTCCCTGCCTCTACACAACATCTAAAGCAGCGTATGAAACGCTTATAATGGTAGGCACTCCTCTTCATCTATATCCACTGCCACAAGATAATTTCATAGACAGGTTGGTACCTAGTTGGTCCCAATCCCATCCCACTCTACATACACCATGCCACACTTTTGGCATACCCAGGCCTCAACAGCCGGTCTTCACATGTATCGGAATGGTGGAGGCTGTGCGAGCAGTGGGTATAGAGCAGGGTGCAAGTTGGGGTGGGAATGTGAGGTCGAGGTGCGAAGGATGTGAGCCAGGCCAGGGTGTAATGTGAAGAGACAGGGCATGGCATGGGAACAAGGATACAGTTCTCAGACAGTACGTTCGTGGTCGAACTAAGCAAAAATACAATGTATTCTAGTCGTGTGTGTGAACTGAACATTACAATGATCTATCTAATGCTGTGGGCCAGGCAATGAATTGCACAGGCCTGCAATGATTGGGACATCTGCAGCAATGCCATTGCATTCTTTCCAATTCCCTTTCTTCTCTTGAACCTTGTCAACGAAGAATTTTGGGAGTGAATCATTACCACAAAGTGCATCCAGTGCGGCAATGGCATCTGTGGACGATTTGCCCTTGTCAATTTCGGCCTGGATGCGGTTCACGATGGCCGTGAACTGATACCATTTCTTGCACACCTGCATGTTTGAGCTGAATTCAACTTAGTAAGACCGAGAGACACACTTCATACTCACGTTTGTATCACTGGTGGGTCTCCAGGTCTGCTGAAGACCTTTCTTTGTCACCAGGTTCTTCTTCGCTCCCCACTGCCGCTCTACCATTTGCAATGGAGCTTTCTGACCAACCCCATCCACTAACGCTCCAACTGTCCATGCTCTCCAGATGTCATTACATGTCAAGTACCCACCGAGTGTATCTGGGCCCCAACAGTCCCACATCCACAGGGGATCACGTATAAGCTCCAGGAGTGTCTGCCATGTGCAAAGCCGTCCAAATTCAGGGTAGTGAGGTTCAACACCAATCATAGAGCTACCAGAGAAGGCGGTGGGTGGAGGTAAGATGTAGTCATGAGGCGTACATGGTGCTGTAAGGCCAGGAGACAATGGCAACACAGTATATTGCACCTGTGCATGAGATACTTGCTGAGGGACAAGCTGACTGTTCAAGCCACTTGTACTGGATGTAGGCTGGAGTGAAAGCTATGCAATGCTGAAGATGTGTTAGTTGTGCAGGTAAAACAAAACATACGGCTTTACTGTGATGTTCGGGACCTGCTGAGCTTCAACACTGTCTCCTGGATGTTGAATCAACTGTGGTGTCTGAGGTGATTGTGGTTCAACAAGTGGATAAAGTGGCAAAGATGTGGGTGATGACGGTATATGAGATTGCACTTGTGGCTGAAGATCTGGAGCAAGTGATGGAGGAGGAATACTAGCAAATAGAAGGGGTGCACTCTTGCACTCCAATATCTCTCGTGGTATTGCTAAGGTCCCCGGTTTACTTTTTGAAGGGGAAGGTTGCTCTGTACGTCGCGTGATCATGTGCAACATAGCACCTAGAAATTCGAGAAAGAATCATGGATCCAAATAGTAATTTCCAGGCCACTCTTATTCAGTACCTAGCAGGGCTGCACAGAGGAGATTATTTAATGGGAACACAAGACGAAGTGAAAATAAAAATAGATGAAGAGGAGAAAAAACCTAGTTACCAAAACCCCATGTTATGTTCTCCTGTAAAACCTCCATCCTGTCAATATACGTCCTGCAGCGAGGAGCAATCTTGCCAGGTCAAACAGAGTTGGTGGGTCTCTTTCAAAAATACGGTAGATGACCTTGTGTTTAGAAGCAACAGACATTTATGTCGTATGGACAGGTGTCTC